>PVLC010006771.1:0-30607 GCA_004027655.1 Graphiurus murinus
ATTTTCCCTTTGCTAGGTGCCCTTTGAACTCCCTGTTTCTTTTTTTGTTTTGTTTTGTAATGGGGATTGAAAACAGGATCTCAGTAGGTTGCTGAGAGTCTCCCTTAGTTGCTGAGGCTGGCCTGCAACATGTGACCCTCCTATCTGTCTCACTGGGAGTACGGGCTTGTGTGTCCCTGCCAAGCTTCTGCTGTTTTGAAGAACCTGGTCCCCAGCATTTTACTGTCAGAGTCTTCCACCCTCCACAGCTTTGTAAGGGAAGGTCTCATCTCCTCTGGCCCCATTCTGGATTTCTCTTTGGATGTGGCTATCTCCCCTTTCCTCCCATCTTCCCATTGCTGATAGTCTCAGTCAGCTAGGGCTGGGAAGCTGAGAGCCAGTTCCACCGGGTCCTGGGCTGCATCAGGAGCTGATGGGGGGCCAAGACTCCTCAGCTTTAGAGAGCTTCCTCTGCTCTCTTCTCTCAGAGTCATTTCTGGACCTTAGGAGCTGAAGCTCCCAAGTCTAGCATTTCCATTGGCAGTATAGATGGGGTTTTTCTTTTAAACCGGAGAACATGATCAGTTTCAAAATCACCAAACAAGAGACTGTTGGTCTGTATCCCCAGAGTTTCTGAGAAGTTGCATTTTCAATAGATTCTCAGGTGATGCTAAGGCTACTACCCTGGGACCACATTTTGAGGCTGATTAAGCAATGCCAGCAGCAGGAAGTGATACTAATTGTACATTTAGAAAACACAGGGAGACCCAAAGAATGCAGAAGTTTAAGAGGAGAATGAAGCCACCTGGACTGGCTTATGCTTGTAATTCTAGTATTGGGAGGCTGAGATAGGAAGATCAGATGTTCGAGGCCAGCCTCAGCAATTTAGTGAGGACAGTCTCAGGAACTTGGTAAGACCCTGTTTCAAAATATCAAATAAAAAAGGATTGGGAGTATAGCTCAGAGGCAGAATGCCCCTGGGTTCAATCTCTAGTACTCCAAACAAAACAAAATGGGGGGGGGGCAGGGAAGAGAGAGAGGAACGAGACTAGATGGATGGGAACAGACCTTAAAAATTTGCCAAACAAGAAGATACTTTGAGAGCCAGGCATGGTGGCACATAATCCCAGCATTCGGGAGGCTGAGACCAGAGAATCTGGGTTCGCGGCCAGCCTCAGCTACTTAGTGAGGCACTCCACAACTTAGTGAGACCCTGTTTCAAAATAAAGAAAAAAAATAGGGCTGGGGGCCGGGCGTGGTGGCGCACACTTGTAATCCCAGCATTTGGGAGGCTGAAACCTGAGGATCCGGGTTCGCGGCCAGCCTCAGCTACCTAGTGAGGCACTCTGCAACTTAGTGAGACCCGGTTTCAAAATAAAGAATAAAAAAAATAGGGCTGGGGGTGTAGCTCAGAGGTAGAATGCCTCTGAGTTCAATCCCCAGTACCGCAAAAAAAAAAAAAAAAAAAAAAAACCTTTGAAAATATAGATCTATCCTGGTCAATGTTTACTTTCTCAGATGGAAAATGATCAAGTTTTCTTCTTAGGGTTAGGGCACCTTCTGTGAAAGGGAGAACAAAAATGGACCCTGCCTGGGACATCCCTTTTCCTTAGCCCTCAATGACCACTTTTAATGAAGTTAATGATATTTAGAATCAGGGGACTGGGTGTTGGATCGTTCAAAGTGCAAGTCTTCAATGAAAGAAAAATGGATCTATAGATGTTACCTGTACGTGAGATCTAGACATAATCAATTCAATGAACACCACTGTTATATTGACATGGTAGGTGCTGAAGACGTGACCTAAAACTCATGAACTCAGTGTTCATGCACACACACTAGAGAGTCTGCTGTGTAGTTTTGTGTTGAGGACAACGCAGGCTTTACAGAATCACCTTTTCTAGCCTGAGTAGTAGTTACCATGGTAACTTCAGGCTCTTTTTCCATCTGCCAATGAAGAGGTCTCATAGACTCTTCTATTCCCAACCTGAGGACTGAAAGGTGTCCCCAAACTTTTAGCCAGGTCATGCTGGGCCTTTTCGATTATCTAGGGGATGGTTTTCTGAATTTATTTAGCACTTTGAAACATATGTATAATGAAAAAAATAAAACACAAGAATGTTTTTTAATTGAATTTGTTGATGTGTATGTGTGTGTCTGTGGTATGTTTAAATATATTTGTGTCTGTGGTATGTTTAAGTATGTGTGTGTGTGCTATGCTCTCTTAACTGTATAATCAGTCACAGAAAATACCATGAACAGTTATGTTGCCAGATAAAAGTTTCCCATTTCCCATTTGAATTTATTTGACAATAGAAATCTCAAATCAAAACCCTGCTACTTGGACTAAGAATATATACATATTTGTCTCCCCAGATGATTTTTGTCCACAGTGTTTCAATCTCATTTTCTCTAGGTTTAGGGACCGAAGGCAGAAATTTGTAGTCTGCCTTTGGAGATGAGGATCAAAGGATTACAGTTCAGGAGATCTTGGAAAGGGTCTGCACAACTCCTTCCATGTTCACAGATCCCTAGCAACAGTTTCATATCCTCAGTTTTTTCCCTTTTCTCTCCTCATATCACAAATAATTATGCTGTTCTGTTATGCATGAAGAAAAACTCAATTGCATTAACATGTTTCTCATACAAGTCTGTTATTAAAAATGACTACACCTGGCATATA
Organism: Graphiurus murinus; assembly: GCA_004027655.1. Taxonomy (NCBI): domain Eukaryota; kingdom Metazoa; phylum Chordata; class Mammalia; order Rodentia; family Gliridae; genus Graphiurus; species Graphiurus murinus. Next base: position 2,663 of record PVLC010006771.1, read on the forward strand.
TAAGTCTCTGGGTTTGATCCTCAGCACGCACGCACGAGTGCATGTGTACACACACACACACACACACACACACACACAATCTGTTAGTGCGTAGTTTTTTTACTTCTTGTATGAAAAGATGTACTTCTATTTCATCTTGCCAAATGCTTATTTGCTAGCACATTTTGTTGGCTGTAAAAGTTTACTGACATTGATAAAATGTTTTAGGAGATCATTAGCACACCACATCTTTGAGAAATATTGAGATAGACTGATAGATTTTATGCTACCAAAAGATGTCAGTTGCCAAATTTTAAAAGTTTTCAAATCAGTTTTGTTTTTCTCTCATTTTGCAATCTCAATCTACTAATATTTTTAAGAGTTAATATGGGAAAGTGAAAGATTACCAAAATGACTGGACACTTAATGTTGAATCCAAATGAAGTAAACATTTGAAGTGTGCAAAATCCATTTTTCTCATTAACTTGAAATTGAGAAGAATGTCGTACAAGTCTATTTGCGTTTTCTTGCTATCTAAATAGAACAGGCAATGGAAGAAAATGAATCCATAAACATTCCCTGTACATTAAATCTAACCATAATCAATTCAATGAATATTGCTGCTGTATTGACACAGTAGATACTGAATACATTACTGAGAGAAATGTTCTGATTATCTCAAGATTATCTTATAATAGTTTTTTTGGGGGGAGGGGGATGACCCAGATATGTTTTGACTCAAGAGTTGTTCTCACTATCGATCTATTGTGGCAAATGACATCTGATTCTAATGGCAATGTTAATGTTACTGGCACATTGGGAAAAACAAACCTGGATTTAGCATCTGCTTACTTTTGAGTTTTCCCCAACCATCCAACCATCTTTTTTTTTTTGCAGTACTGGGGATTGAACTCAGGGGCATTCTACCTCCAGCCCTATTTTTTTTATTCTTTATTTTGAAACCGAGTCTCACTAAGTTGCGGAGTGCCTCACTAGGTAGCTGAGGCTGGCCGCGAACCCGGATCCTCCGGTCTCAGCCTCCCGAATGCTGGGATTACAAGTGTGCGCCACCACGCCCGGCTCCAACCATCTTTTATGACAAAGTGTAACTGTTGTTTCTTGAGCTGGAGTGTCTTACCAATCCCTTCTGACTGGATAAATCTCCTTTTTTACCCCCTAGGGAAGGTTTGACAATGAAGCAACAAGGAAGGATTATTTATTGAGCACCCGCTGCATGCAAGGCACTTCGAAGGAACCTGCAGTTTGTGCAGATCTGAGTGGAGTTCAGGCTATGCCCAGAATCTCTGAGATAACTTAAGACTAAGCAGACAGACCTAGCTCCTGGTCCTTGTGGCTCAACCGGGGGCCTCTTCAGAGCCGCGGATCTTACACACAGCTGCACTCGGAGCCTGAATAGAGGAATCTCTGGCCTCCAGAAGCCTCTAGCCATAGCCAGTTTGGTGCAGAGAGAGCTGCTGGCCCTTGGCGGGCCTGGCTATAACTTGCGCCCTCTTGTGTAGAGCTGTCCGGTTTAACCTGTAGCTACCACCAATCCTGGATCAGCATTGTTTGGCCACGGCTCCACCACAGTCTGTTTGAAGAGCCCCATTTTGTGCAGTGGCAGTCACAACAAAACCCAACTTTCCTCTGTGACTTTGTTCTTTTGATTTCTGATAGATCAAAGAGGTGGAGGGCGGGAGGAAGGAAAAGCAAGGGGTGGGGGATGAAGAGGAGGGGTAGGGATTGCTGTCATGTCAAGACGCATCGCCCATTTGAGGCCACTAGCCCCATTAGAAGGGAAACGTGCGCGGAAAGGGGCGAGAAACCTGCACTTGGCTGAGCATTGTCTGGGGGATTCGAGTTGCGCCGCTGCAGCCCCAGCCGCCATACAGTAGCATCTCCATGGCAACGCAACCTGCTGCTGCTTCCAAAGTTGAAGGCCCTTGAAAGGGCTTGAAGAGTCCAGAATTACAACCCTATTTTGGTTGAACAACTGGGAGAAAATGAGGCAGAGACAGAAAGGAAAAAGGAGGAGGGATGTTGGATAGTGTGGCCAGCGAGAGGGAGAGAATGAATGTTTGAATGAGTGAGAAGGAGAGAGAGAGAGAGAGAGAGAGAGAGAGAGAGAGAGAGAGAGAGAGAGGAGAGAAACCCCACCCCAGACCTATGAATGCTGGCATTGTCCTTTCTTTTCTGAATCTGATTTACCATATCATAACCCCCAGGAAGAAGAAAACATCAATATCCTGAAGCAATGGAGATGTTTCTATGGAAAACCTAGGAATTTTAGTCCATAACAGATCTGGTGTAAAAAAAAAAAAAAAATCAAAGAGATCAAAGGCAGAGCTCTCCAGAGTATAGATGCGTCTCGGAATTAAAGATGGACGATGCAGACTACAAAGTCCTTTTTTTCTTTTTTTATTCAGTCCTCTGTTTACATTTCAAGGGAGGCACTAGCCTCATCATATCTGAACTAGATGGTCATTTTGAACAATGTCATGAAGGGATAAAAGAAGGCGTGGGGGCACTAGGAACACAGCTTTCCTCCGCCTCAGTTGGTTCACCAACCACCTTCTCCAACATTCTCAGTGGAGGTGTTATCCCAGCCCCACTCATAGAAGAAACTCCTGAAAAAAAGCTCACCCCTCCCCTCAATACCATAGGGGCACTTAGCAAAAAAATGGAATCTGTTGAAATCAGGGGCAAGCACGTGTTGTGAGGCTGGTCCCTTGCCTTGCAAAATGAAGCTTGTGACAGCATCAAAGGCTTTGTGGGGAAATTTTAAAATTTTTGGTGGTACTGAGGATTGAACCCAGGAGCATCCTTGCTCTGAGACGCACCCTCAGCCCTATTTTTTTTTTTTTTTTTTTTGCGGTACTAGGGATTGAACTCAGGGGCATTCTACCTCCGAGCTACACCCTCAGCCCTATTTTATTATTATTATTATTCTTTATTTTATTACTATTTTATTATTATTATTATTCTTTATTTTATTACTAAGTTGTGGAATGCCTCACTAAGTAGCTGAGGCTGGCCTCGAACCCAGATCCTCCGGTCTCAGCCTCCCAAATGCTGGGATTACAAGCGTGTGCCACCACGCCCAGCTTTATTTTATTTTTAAATACAAAACAGGGTCTTGTTAAATTGCTGAGGCTAGCCTCCAACCTGCAATTCTCTTGTCTCAGCCTCCTAAGTTCTGGTATTACACGCATATGCCAATGCGGCCCAGCACTAAATTTAAGTATTTAAAAAGTTCTCTGCGCCTTTGGTACTGCGATGACCCAGGGCTTTTTATTGGAGCTGAGTTGAAATGTCAGGAATCACGATTCTCACGTGCCTCAGGAGAAGTGTCCGGAATGTGGGAGGCCCGCATCAGCCCGCAGGTCCCCTGCACGAGCTCAAAGAGCGCTCTGTGGCCTCGCCACGACTGTGCGCATTCCCACGGGTCCCGGGCTCGCTCCGACAGGAGATGCGCAGTTTCGCCCTGTGGCTCGTGGGCCTAGTGCCAGGCTTCTCCCGGACCTTCCTTGTGCTAGGAAATTACAACAATAACTTTTCAGAAGTTCGACACTCTGCTTCCCCTGTTAAGAAGAGAAGATAATCAACCCCTTAGACCGTCCCAGGACAAGGGCCGGGGATCCGGCCCCACGGGTCTCGCCTTCGGTTTCCGCAAAGCCAACGTCAGCAGACGAAAATCTGAGAAGTAAATGAGGTTGTTTGCAAACACGCGCGGGCCGGGTGCGGCCAAGGAACCGGCGCGAGAGGGTTCCCAGGGTGGAATTGGCATCTGGACCCGGCTAGAGAGGCCCCGGGGTCAGCCCTGACGCTAAGGAAACAGAGCCCAGCCCAGGGGCGCCTTTGTAGCGGCCACAGCTGTCCGGCGGGGCCATTGTCCGCCGGGGCTGGAGAATCCAGCGCTGCACTGGCGCCAACTTTGTGCACAAAAAAACCTAACCCTGGCGAGCTGCACGCATGGCCGCCCCCAGGCCGCTAAGCCTTCTCTTTCCAGCTGCCAGCCACATCCTTCCAGACAGTTTTTCTCCTTAAGCAACAATGTGCACAGGCAAAACAATGTCTAGAACCTGGGGAAGAATGGGGGCAGGGAGAAAAAAAAAATCCCAACGCAAACTCCCTTCCCAAGAGCGGGGGTGGGGAGAGTAGCTTTGCAGGACACTGTAAGAGAAAGCTGGAAATCAAAGCAAAACTGAAAGTAAGAATGATCATGTTAAACACGGAATCTCTTTGATTTGTTTTGTTTTGTTTTGACTTGGTTTCTATTCCCAGTAGTCTGTCTTGGCAAAGTTGGTGTCTGTGTGTCTGGCAGGAGAAGAAGGCAAACCAGGGAGAGTGTGGTACTTTTCCTCAGCTATGTGGGTAGGGAAAGTGGTTTTGGGTTTTGATGGCTTTTAGGGGATCCTACAGAATTTCCTCAAGGATTCATCCACTGAGGCTGTTCCTTGTAGGGGCATTTCCCCTAAGAATGAAACTGGAAATGCAGACACTCTCTACGCAGACCACTTCCTCTCCATCCCAGGTTACTCCATAAGGACAGGGAAGGGGTGGTGTCTGACTGTGATCCTTTCAGGACAATCCAGCAACTTTAGCTGGTACCATCAAGCCCACCCTCCCAGTGGGGGGGAGCTGCTGGGGAGAAGTGAGTTTTGTACTGGGGAGCCAGGTTACCCTTGGAGGTGTTCTTAGCTGCAGTGGAGTGTCCAGAGTAGGTAGCAGGTGGTGGAGAGCCGGCAAGCTCCTGAGATGAGGCCTCTTAGAGTTTCGGGATCCATCCTCACCCAAACAGGCTCTGCTGGGGCTCTCACATCAGCAGCGCTTGAAGGGCACACTACTGGGAAATGTGGCCAGAATGGCCACGCCTGGGGAGGGCCATTCAGGCCCTCACTGAGCTCAAAGTCAGTAGACAGGTCAGATCCCCAGACCGGCTAAGCTTGAGCCACTTCAAAGAAGGCTTATGCTCAAGTGCAGAGCTGCAGCTTCTGCCACATACCCACTTTTCTCATTGTTCTGAAAAAAAAAAAAAAAAAAGTCATTAACTGCTCTTGATGTTGGGTTCAATTCCCTCATTATGCCATTCAAGAAAAAAGATATTAAATTTCTTGTGATCAACAACTCTCTACCAGATATTGGCAAATAAAACCATTTATCTGACTTAGGTGGTCTCTCTCTGGTTTGCTTTATAGTGGACTCTTAACTTTAGAAAGGCATAGGTAAAAAGCATACCAAAATTTTAAAATGATATCAGAGTGTTGTTGCTACAAAACACACACACACACACACACACACACACACACACACACACACAAAACAAACAAACAAAAAAACACACAACAGAGAACCCAAGTGAATAAGAGCCTTTGGCTCAGACCCAAGCATTTCAAGGACTCCTGCCTCCTCTAGAAATCAGATTGCTTTTGGTTTTGTGTGTTTGTTTGCTTGTTTTTTAAACAATAGAGAATAGCAGAGAATGAAGTGAGGGCCAAAATTTGGGACAGCAGAGGCCAAGAAGTTCTCGCCATTGTGTTTAAGGAAGAAAGTGGTTAGGTCCAAACTCATCACAGAGATTTAATTAACACGAAGAATGGATGAGTTTCCAGCTTTCTGTTAGCAGTTCCAGTTGGGGACTTGCTGTGTGTGATTTGCTGGAAGGAATGAGGGGGAAACTATAGATCAAACACCAACCAGGAAGTCTGTCTGCCTGTTTCAGGCGCTCACACAAACTGTGGGAACAAACAAGGAAACTCTTGAGTGAAATGGGACTCTCAGGGCCAGGTCAGCTGGGGAGGAGGAGGGTAGGACAAGCTCCTTCATCTTAGTCGACGCAGAAAAAGGTGGGGCAGATGTTGGCAACCAACCGGTGAGCTGCCCGGTAAGGTCAGCTGTGCGGGTGTGCTGAGACTTTCCAGCAAGGTTTCTTTCTCTTTCTTTCTTTCTTTCTTTCTTTCTTTCTTTCTTTCTTTCTTTCTTTCTTTCTTTCTTTATTTATTTATTTATTTATTTATTTATTTATTTATTTTTACTTTGGTGAGACATTTGCCAAGGATGAATTGGATGACAAATCCTTCCTTGGGGGGGGGGGTTTGGTCCAAAGTCTTCGAATACTCAGAGCTCCGGTGCACCTGGCAGAAGAGACAGGGATTGATGGCTGCGCAGGCCGCTCAGCCTCTACTTTGTGGAAGCTGCTCTCTCTCGTTCTCTCTGGACTGGAAGCAGGTCTTTCCTGCTCATGGCAGGCGCTCTACTAAGGGCTGAAAAAGATATGGGGAAATATTGGATAACTTTGCCACATCCTAACAAATAAGCAGGCTGATTAAAATGACGCAGATGCTGGGTGTTAGACTTTGTGGTTTCTATGATCATTAAAGGCAGCGACTTAAAAAAAAAAAGCCTTAATGAAGTCTAATGATGGACCTTTTCTTCTCATGAATAGATGGCGCGTTAAACCAATTAGACACATTCATCAAATTCTTTCCACCCAATTTCTATAGACATTAGGATATGTTCTCAGTACATAGCAGAAACTCACACAATATCAACCGCTCAGCGCCGGGACACGTGGGGGAAGTGCACGGATGGGTTGGGAGTGAAGGAAAAGGTTTTTTACTACCAGTCCCCGGAGGGAGGCCGATTCAGGAAAGGGGGCGGGTGAGGGGGGGGGGAGGCTGGTGCATTTCAGGGTTTTCCTAGGGCTGCATCAGACCCCATCCTACCCAGCATCTTTGCCCCAAAAAGTCATTCACAAATTAACACATTTTCTTTTTTCTTTTGGTGGCACTGAGGATTGAACCCTGGGGCATTCTACCTCCCAGCTACACACCCAGCCTTACTTTTTATCTTTCACTTGAAAGCAGGGTCTGAAAGGCTTGCTAAACTGGGGAGGCTGGCTTTGAACCTGTGGTCCTCCCAAGAACCTGTCTCAGCCTCCCAAGTACCAGCTCAAGTTTTCAGTCTAGCTTGTCCCACCTTGTGGCCAAGATTCCTGGCTGTGGCCCTGTTGGGTGAAACTTACCACTTCTTGACCCAGAATAGCATCTAGGAAAGGCTGGAATTAACTCAGAGAATGACAACAAAATAACAGAACAATAATATCAGCTCTCCCCATAAAGAAGAACAAAATCATGTCATTTGCAGGGAAATGGATAGAACTGAAAAATATGTTAAGTGAGATTAGTCAGTCACAAAAAGTAAAAAATCGGATGCTCTCCCTAATATGTGGAAACTAGGGAGAAAGTGGGTTATAAGAGGGACTCTAGACAAGAAGGAGAAACCTTAGATGAGCAAAGAAAGAGACCTAACTGAAGGTGATGGGGAGGGAAACACCTAATGCACATGATGTACTTTCACAAACATACCAAAGTCAATCACTAAACTGAACTTGAGAAGGAGGGAATGGGGCAGGAATTGGGGTAGAGTTAAATGACGTGTATGCCTTTACCAGCTTGTACCTCACAAAGATGTACAATTACAATGCACCAATTAAAAAAAAAAAAAAGGAAAAAATATCAGCTCTCCTTCTAAATTTCCTTTCAGAATCTCCTGTGGAGGCCACCTGTGTTTCCAAGAGGGTCCCCCATCTGATGCGTGTGCGTGCGTGTGTGTGTGTGTGTGTGTGTGTGTGTGTGTGTGTGTGTGTCTATCCTGCAGGGAGAGCTCCCAACTCTGGTCCCCATAGGTCAGGCAGCCTCAGGTGATCCCCCCACCCTAGTCAATTTAATACTTCCTCTCCCCATGTCTGCAGAAGTTGAACTTCTGGGGTATTTCTGAGACTTGGGCTGTCAAGGTCCTTCTCTATAATGGAGTTCCATCTGTTGGCTCAGGGCAAGCATCGTTGAATTAGTACTTTCCAGTGCCCTGGAAGTGGTAGGTAGTGCTGAAATTTTGGAGACGCTAGATGATTCTATGCATTGGACTCCCAGTTTGGGCAGCCAGACTTTCCACAAATTGAAGAAGGTGGAATGTGGCATCCAAGCAGATCCCAATAGCTAATGTGTATTTAACGTATGCCCATAGGTGTAATATTACTGTATGTATAAATACATATATTGTGTATATACAGATATACCACCTATATATATCAACTAATGCATATCACTACAATTGCTGTACACTGACATGTGTTTCCATTTTATTTTTATATATTACAAGTGTATGTAAAAGGGTATACATATCTTTTTTGTGTGTGTGGTACTGGGAATTTATCCCAGGGATGCCCTACACTGAGCAACACTCCCAACCCTTTTTATTTTTATTTTTTATAATTGGTGCATTGTAATCATACATCTTTGTTAGGTACAAGCTGATAAAGGCATACATGCACACATTTCTCATTTAACCCCTTCCCCAATTCCCACCCCGCTCCCTCACCCTCCCTCCTTCTCAAGTTCAGTTTAGTGAGTGACCTTGATATATTTGTGAAAGTACATCGTGTACATTAGGGTGTCCCCCCAACCCCCCGTCCATCCCCTTCGGTTAAGTCAACTTTTTTGCTTATCAAGGATCTCTCCTTTTTCATCTGCCCTTTTATGCCCCATCTTTTCCCTAGCATCCACATATTAGGGAGAACATATGCTTTTTTACTTTTTGTGACTGACTAATCTCACTTAACATAATGTTTTCCAGTTCCATCCATTTCCCTGCAAATAACATGATTTTGTTCTTCTTTATGGCTGAGTAAAATTCCATTGTGTACATATCCCATAGTTTTGTAATCCATTCATCTGTCGATGGACATCTTGGCTGGTTCCACAGTTTGGCAATTGTAAACTATGCAGCTATAAACATAGATACACATGCGTTGGTCTGATAGTTTGGTTTCCATTCTTTTGGGTAGATACCCAGAAGTGGTATTCTGGAACATATGGTAGGTTCATTCCCATTCATCTAAGGATCCTCCATATTGTTTTCCAAAGCCATTGCACTAATCTGCAATTCCACCAACAATGTCTTAGGGTTCCCACTTCTCCACACCCTCGCCAGCATTTGTTGTTGTCCGTGTTTTTTATGATTGCCATTCTGATTGGGGTTAGGTGAAATCTCAGGGTAGTTTTGATTTACATCTCTGATTGCTAATGATGTAGAACATTTCCTCAAACATTTATGTAAAATTATATACTTTTTTTTTTTTGTGGTACTGGGAATTTATCCCAGGGACCCCCTACACTGAGCAACACTCTCAACCCTTTTTATTTTTATTTTTTTGTTGTACTGGGGGTAGAACCTAGGGGCTCTCTACCTCTGGGATATACCACAAGCCCTAGTTTATTTTTTATTTTGAAACAGGGTCTCCCTAAGTTGCTGAGAGTCTCACTAGCTGCTGAGGCTGGCCGCAAACCTGCTATCTCAGTCTCCTAAGTGCTAGGATTACAGGCTTGCACCACCATGCGGGCTGAGTGGAATCTTCTGAGCTCCATCTCTGGTTAGTGGAGACAAAAACCAGCACCTTAATCTTGATAGTGCTATTTTAAGTTTCTTCTATCTGCACATAAATGAGAAAATCATAAAAAAGGTAAAATTAAACAAAACACTTCATCTGCCCTACCAGGCCAACTGTGCCCCTTTGTCTCAGAGTTGATGTCTTCTGTTTTGAGTCCGGTTCAGTGTCCAGACTCCCCTCAGTGTGGCGATTTTCCAGGGCCAAACTCTAGGATGGTGGAGATTCTGAGACCCAGGATCAATGAGCAGGAAGTGAAAATGGGACCTACTCCTGGCCCCCAGTAAATATGACAGTTGAATAGGGGAGTAAAATGTGAGCCAGCATTTGAAATCCTAGGCAGGGGACCACATTCCTATGGAGATTTTTTCCCCCTCCCACCTCACAGTCCTTGAATTCCAGTCTTATTAAGACACCAGGTTGCAGATGAGGAGGAATAAGAGAGGGGAAAGTTGGAAAGGCTTCTGTTTGCAAGAGAACGAACTTTTTGAACTCACCATGCAGATTGTGCAAATCTGCCTGTAATCATTTCTCAGTTCATCCTGGGGGAGCTCTTCCCTGAGCGAAGCTCCAAAGTAAATAAACACCCCCCCTTCCCCACTCTAAGTCAGGCCTTTAAAGGGAACACCTAATTTAATTACGTTTGAATTATGCAGGGAGCTCTGACAGAGGATGGGACTTTAGATAAATAATTGCGCCTTTGTGTGCAGCCAGCCGGTCCACACGGTCTCCGCCCCCTTTTCCTGGCTCCCCGCTCCTGAGGAGACTGAGCCCTCAGACACCTGAAAACCCGCCACCGGGGGTGAGCCAGCGAGCCAGAGACTCCTGTCTAATTAACCCACTTTTCCACCCAGCGGATGTCAAGATTTTAGAAAAGGCGTTGGAGGAGGGGAGAGAGGGACGCGCAGGGATTAGTATTATTATTTTTCCCCCTGTCCTTCCTGGAGTCGAAGCTGACTTCTCTTGCCAAATTTTGTAGCTGTGATTCCTCGAAAGCTTTTGCACTTCAGGCAACAGCTTGAGGTGCCCAGGGAATTGCTTGGGAACGTTTCTGGGGCTAGCAGGGCACCTTGGGGAGGCCCAAGGTTTCAGGCAAGGAGTGACTCAATAGTGGTGTGGAAGTCATCTAGATCAAACAAATCCTCAATATTTGGGAATAAACCAGAAAACGTGAAGACCCTCAGACTTCCCAGACGGAGAAGTTGATAAAATTTCTAAATGAGAAGGGAATCGAATCAATTTTAGATGGAATTTCCCAAGTAGCAAGAGATTAGGGATTTTAACCACAGAGAATATCCCTTTCTAGGAGATTGGTCAGGGTCACTATGCTACGGGGTCTGCGGCGACAATAATTTATGATTGTCTTACGGAGGGATTCTTCATCACAACCAAAGCATTTATTTTCATTTACTTTAATTTGTCAAGGGCTGAAATTGTATTTTCAGGATCAGCATTCATATATTTAGATCACGTTCTCTGAAAGAAAAATCACTGCCCAAACCTAGGCATTCCTATGCAAGCACTGTATTAGTGTAATAGTGTAACACACCGTTGGGTCATTAAGCTTCTTCTTAAATATTTTCTTCCATTGGCACTACTCACTATATATTAATCCTCTATGGAATAATTTTGGAAGAAAGTGTAGAGGATTTGAAATTTACAGAAGCTGAGGGCTGGGTAAACTTAGCATTAGAACAGAAAACTGACAGTCCTTGGAGAGGGTTAGAAATATTTTCTTTAAAAAATATAGACATGTTGCTATTCAATTAGCTGAACTCCTCCAGCTTAAAAAACTCCACAGGACACTAGCTAAAGGTGTACACAAACATTCCTCCAGAGGGCTGAGGTATAATTGTTTATTCGCAGAGCCCAAGGGGACCAGTGTCTTTAAAACAGATAGAAATGGGGTAAAGGGCTGGCAGAAGCAAAGTCCTTCTGAAGTGAGTTCCTCAGAAGCAAGTGCCTGGGTGGAGTTCTTTCTTCAGGAAAAGACATTTATCGCCACACAAATGCATCAGGGAAAACAATCCAGATACCTTGACTCATGGGTTATGAATTCCATGACTTAACTGCATTCTGCATTTTTCCAGTGTCAATTTTCTTATCCACACGCACGAAGATAATCCCCTGTGTACATACAGACCAAGGTATTATACCCCCACAGGTGTATGCCTTGGCAGGAAGGTGAAAACAGATTGGAGGGTGAGCAGAGTCAGGGGACACACACAGAATTAGAGATAAGGTCTGCCGGAGTGTCAGCTAAGTATGCAACTTCAGAAAGTGCTAGTTCATGAATTCTCACCTGCCTGATGGCATCTTTGGGCATTCTCGGATAAGGTGCCCAGGACTTGCAAAATTTGCAGACTTGAAGGGTGAAACAAGGCCCTATTATAGGTGCTTCCTCTAGAATAAGAATTAAAATGGAGAAAATGGTTCTAGTATCACATTTAGTAGACACCCGAGACTCTACAAAAAAGGAAAGGAGCTGTTTATCTATTTTCAGTCTACAAAATAAAATATTTACATGGATTGCTCATTATCTTCCCCTAACTTCTCTGTAAACATTTTCCTGTTTACCTCAAATTCTTCCACATTTTTTTTTTTTTTTTTTTTTTTTTTTTTTGCAGTACTGGGGTTTGAACTCAGGGGCATTCTACCTCCGAGCTATACCCCCAACCCTATTTTGTATTCTTTATTTTGAAACCGAGTCTCACTAAGTTGCAGAGTGCCTCACTAGGTAGCTGAGGCTGGCCGCGAACCCAGATCCTCCGGTCTCAGCCTCCCGAATGCTGGGATTACAAGTGTGCACCACCACGCCTGGCTCTTCCACATTTTTATGTCAAATCTCTGACAGGTCCTGAGGCTTTTATTCCCCACCTTTTGATCAGCACATTATAAATTAAGATAAATTCATCTCAAATGAATGCCCTCATTTCTAGAATTACATGATGCTTTAGCTATTTTTTTTTTTTTCTATTGCCATCAGGTAGCCCTACAATTTAAAAGATACAACATCAGGTATCTTGTAAATATATGAGGCAAATTTGCAGTCATTTGTAAGTATATTTATAGCATAGTTCTCTGACTAAAAGTTATTTTTATTCTTAGTGTTACTTGTGTATGCAATTTCCTGAACATAATAAATACCTATAATCCTTGAAATCTCACGCAGTTGTTCTCCATTTGCTTATAATGGCTTAATGTGCATTTCTTTTTAGCTCAGATCGCCTTACTGTTTCGTTCATATTTCAAGGCAAAAAAATCATAGTATAGCCATTGGCACGAAGGGAGAAGGGAAAATAAAAATTGCTAATTATGCATCAGCTTTGATCTGTGTTTGGTCAAAGTGTTAGAGAAATGCACGTAATTGTTTAATTGGTGGACTGAGAAAATACTTGAGGCAAGTTTTACTGGTATGCTGTTGGATGAGGACTGGAGCTAATTATAATTTCTTTCCCAAAGGAAAAATTTCCCTGCAGTAATTCATTGTTTTAAATATCAACAAGCTTTATATTGGAAATATGAATATGTGACCTTAGTCAACTAAGGTAGAGGAATAAATAATTTGAATTATCCTTTTAACTATGAAGTATATAAGTGTGAGTTAAATTAAAATAATTATTCAAATGGTAAATATGATTTTTATAATATTAACTTTGTATATATATTTAAGTATGCCCCCATGTATACACACATGCCTGCAGATTGAAACAAATTTGTAGGAGTTTAAAATCCTTTTTCATTTATACAGGAGTAAAGATACCCATAATGAGATAGTCTTTAAAAACTTTAGTGCCAAATAAGGAAAAAGATTTAAGTAATATGTAATATTTAAGTAATATACATTATGTCACTTTCTCTAGTGATGGCCTTGTATTTCAAGTTTTGGATATTCTTCTGTTTTATTTTATTTATCTTGTGGTGCTGGGGATTGAACCCAGGGCTTTGTGCATGCTAAGCTGGCACCTTCCCACTGAGCTACACCCCCCGGGGCCTCTAGTATCTTACTAAATAATATTCTATAAGAGGGGTTGGTTCCAGATATTTGTTGAACCACATGTTTAAATGGTTAATATTTATTAAAAATAATATTGCATGGCAGCTGCCTTGAAGTTATGTTTTATATAATTGCAAGCTTTGGTACATGTGGGTGATACTTACTCACAATTACCTCAGTCTTTATTGCCAAATCTTAACTATTTTGCTGCTCTAATCAACTCAGTCGATCTACAAAACATCATGGCCTTTAGCATAGCTCAATTCTTAAATAAAAATAGAAACCACCACCAGCAGTTTATTCATATTGGCTAGAGTGATGTTTACCGCACACTGGGCACATTATATTTTGGAGGTGGTGCTGACACCCCGGAACATGTTGTGCCAAGCTGCACTGAAATGCTCTGCTGCAGACCGAGCCCAGCAGTGCCTGGAAGCAGAGAGCCTTTTATTAGTTGCCTGTTTGCTTTATTTATTTACTTATTTAGTTTTTGTGGTACTGGGGATTGAACTCAGGGGCATTCTACCTCTGAGCTATACCCCCAGCCCTATGTTTTATTCTTTATTTTGAAACAGGGTCTCACTAAGTTGCGGAGGCCTCACTAGGTAGCTGAGGCTGGCCAAGAACCCAGATCCTCCGGTCTCAGCCTCCCAAATGCTGGGATTACAAGTGTGCGCCACCATGCCTGGCTGCCTGTTTGCTTTTCAGGTGGAAAGTTCACCACCTCTTTGAGTCATGATGAACCCGCAGGCTAGACTCTTCTGAGTGACCTCTGAAAGAACACTAGTCCCCTTTGGTTTAGAAAGAACAAGTATCTTCCCAATTTTTTATTATGTCAAGGGTTTAAAATAAAACCCACTGATTTTATATATAGAATTATTCTGGTCAGTTTTAGTCAATTTACCCCCAACCCCAATATATACATAATCTATATATATACCTAGTTTATCTATAGATACATAATCTATATCTATGTGTATGCATATATACAATGTTTTACACCTACAGAGATGATTGTATACTTTCCTTATTTTATTATATTGAGACAACAATTGGAGAACATTTTAACAATTAACATTGCCTGAAAGAGTCAGTGGGCTTTTGGAAGCCCATCTATATTTAGTGATATGATGAAAGAAATAGAAATGTCAAAGGCTGGCTAAAATAAAATATAAGTGGGAATCTAAGTACCACTTACATCAGATTCTTTGTTTTACAGATGAAGAAAGAATCTCATGAAAGAATTTCCATGAGATGAAGTGCATGTCATGGAAATGCACTGCTTCTAAATCAATTTAGTTAGTGGGGCATGATGGCACATGTCTGCAATCCAATATTTGGGAGGCTGAAACAGGAGGATCACAGGTTTGAGGCCAGCCCCAGCAACCTAGTGAGGACCTCAGCAACTTAGCAAGATCCTATTTTAAAAATAAAAGTAAAAAAAATATGAAAAGGACTGGGGATGTAGCTCAGAGGTAGAATACCCCTAGGTTCAATCCCCAGTACCAGAAAAACAAAACAAAACAAAACAAATCAACTCAGTTAGTTGAGGACGGATCCAGATCTTCTGTCTCCATCCAGCTTTTATTTGTGGGCTGTGCGCATAATATTGACTGAATTTTTGGAGGGTAAATCTTTACCTGTCCCAGCTTTATCATGCCTACACTTGCCTTCTAACTCAAAGCTCTCATTTGGTGAGGCTGAAGTCTGGATTGTGGCCTGCATTTAATGAAGAAGGCAGAAGCAAATCACTCATACAAACCTATTTTCTTCTGGAAACCTTGAAATAGGGATCAGGAGGTATTATATGGGAAGATACTCTTTTAGTGGACTCATTTCTTTCTCTCTCTCTTTCTCTCTCTCTCTCTCTGCACTGGAGGTTGAACCTAGGGCCATTCTACCACTGAAACACACCACCAGCTCTATTTTATTTTTTATTTTGAAACAGGATCTTGCTAAGTAAACCTGTGTAGCCTGAACCTGCGATCTTCCTGTCTCAGCCTACCAAGTACTGGGATTACAGGTGTGTATCCTCATGCACAGCATAGTGGATTCTTATTTGAAAGAAAGGAAGCCGTTAGTCGTGGGCCCTTTGATATATGTGGATTTGAGGTCGACATAAGTGACATGACATGAACACATACATGAAAGGAGAAGGTGTTAGAAGCCACGAGAATAAAGATTTGTGCCAGAATATGTGTGTGGGTGGAGCTTGTAGGAGGACGGTGAACACAAGCAGGAAGACCCCTGGAAGCATAATTCAGTATTCAGTGCATTTTTCAAATACTGTATACTCAGTAGTACATAGCATAATATTGTTTTATTTTATTTTGATGTATGTCATTTTAGGGAGTAAAATGCTCTTTAGTGACCTAGAAAAACAATGTTGTTTTGTATCTAATTTTAACTCATGTTGCTATGACTCACCAAATTAGTAAAATTTTGCCTATAAAATAATAATCTGATTGGGCGGAGGCTGAGACAGGAGGATCACAAGTTTGAGACCAGCATCAGCAACTGGGAAAGTGGATTTATTGGTCGAAAAAGGTGAATGTTGATAATTTTTGTTGTTGTTGACAGTACTGGGGATTGAACCCAGGGGGCATTCTACCTCCAAGCTACACCGTCAGCCTTATTTTTTTTAATTTTTTGCAGTACGGGGATTGAACACAGGGACATTCTACCTCCGAGCTACACCCCCAGCCCTATTTTTTATTCTTTTTATTGAAACAAGGTCTCACTAAGTTGCAGAAGGCTTCACTAAGTAGCCAAGACTGGTCACGAACCTGAGATCTTCCTGTCTCAGGCTCCCAAGTACTGGGATTACAGGCGTGTGCCAACATGCCCTGCTGAATGTTGGTAATTTGGATATTTTGTTGGTCTAATACTTTCATACAACAAAAATTATATGGGGCAAATAGTTTGAGTTGGGGAAAAAAGAAAGAAAGAAAACTGTTTCATCTTGCTTATTATAGAGAGTGATGGTATTCAGTCATTTGCTAACATCTGCCTCATGTAATCTAAATTAGTTGCACCTTCAGGAGCTGGACATCTGTAGAGATAGTTGAGATACTCCCCACATTCCATTGGAATGTCCTGTCTGTTAGCCAGCACCACTTACTATCAGACTTCAATGGGGGTATTTACCTTAACACCTGTATTTGGGGCTTACATGATTTTGGGGGGGATTCAACATTTCATTTATTATACTTTGGTGTTCTTGGGTCACCAGCTTACTGCATTATTATTTTTATTGTCATTATTACATTTTTGGTATGTGATGCTATCCCAATAATTATCTATCATCTATTTATATATATATATATATATATATATATATATATATATGTATATATATGTAAATTTTCTTCCCTTTTTGCCACTGGGGACTGAACCCAGGGTCTCATACATGTCTCATATTCAAATCTCAGGTCTCAAACATGCATTCCACCACTGAGAGATACCTCAGCCCTGCAAAACATCTTTCTAGTTGATTGTCTGATAATACCATCATCCAGATGCTATTAAAATTTTTTCCCCCAGTTGCTTTTCTTATTATTGGGAAAGATATCCTTATTGCTCTTGGCACACTTAATTTTAATTTTAATTTTTTTTATTTTGTGAGCAGTATAGGATTAAGTTGGGGTCATAAAATCAGCAAAAGACATTAGAACCACAGGATATTGAAGGAAAGGGGAGACAGATTTTGAGGTTTTCATGCAACAGAAAGATTAACTTGATTTTGATTTTGATATGAGGATAAAGTATTAGGACGTGGGAAGGGATGGTTTTCTTTGGCCTATGATGACCAATGGTCCCTTCAGGAGGAAGTTAAATTTTGGATATTTGAGAAAATATAGATAGATAGTACAGTGAATTGGATTATAATTACTAAAATTACTGAAATACCAGCAATTTTTATGGATGTGAAAAAAGATGAACTAACAAATACTTGACTGTATTACATACTAGAGGAAACATGGTAGAAGCACAATTCATGTAAAATATGTGTAATCATGAAATTGGTTAAAAAATAGTGAAGCTGGACTGAGTTCTATATTCTGCTAAATATTAATGTATTGATATGTCTTAAGGTAAAAGTGAGAGTGCTATTTAGTGTTTTGTTTTCATTTTTGGTGCTGAGAATTGAACCTGGGAGCATTCTACCTCCAAGCTACACTCCGACTCTTCATTTTTTGGAAACAGGGTCTCACTAAGTTGCTGAGGTTGCCTTCCAACCTGTAACCCTACTGTCTCAGCTTCCCAAGTACTGGGATTATAGGTGTGCACCACTACGCCTCGCTTAAAATAAGAATAATTCAAAAGAGCATAGGCACACCTTACAAGCGTAGTGAGGATTGAATTATTTCTCATAATGACTTGCAGAGTTGATATAAGCTCTGTATGATTGAAGTTTTAGGTGGAGTAAAGTTGAAGAAGGAACACACGCATTCAGATGAAATGGTTTTCTGAGTAATGAGCCAGTCCTATTTTCCCTCTCAAGAGCAGGTTTTTGGATCTGAAATATCTTGTTAATTTGTAGAACGAACAACGCTTTCCTGCCCCCACCCCATGATTCTGTCTTTAGCCTATTTGTCTCCTTTCTCTACACTCTCTTGTGGACAATTTCTTGCTGTGGCTCCTAAAATCACCTATGAGTGACTCGGAAGTTCTTCTCTAGCGTCAGGCTGCATCCCGAGTTCTAAAGCTCCACTTTGGCTCTCCTGGCAGAGCTGTGTATTTTTTGATGTACGACTTGTCACCCCGGACAGGTCTAGAATGGAAGGGTCTCCTTATGTTCCTTCCTTGTCCGGTCTGTAGTCTCTCTCCTGTGTCTTCTAGGAGGCTTGCCTCTTGCCTCTCAGGCTCATTATCAAGTCATTTTCTCAGCTTCCTCACCTTCAGCCTCACGTCCAGTTTGTCCTTTCGTCCTTCAATTCCAGTTTTCCCTTGGTTTCTTTCCTCCCTTCTTTGATTCTTGTGCCTAAGTAATTTTTTTTTTCCAGTACTGGGGATGGAACCCAGGGCATTCTACCTCCAAGCTACATTCCCAGCCCTATTTTTTATTCTTTATTTTGAAACAGGGCCTCTCTAAGTTGCAGAGGTTTTTACTAAATAGCTGAGGCTGGCCACGCCTGGCTGTACCTAAGTAATAATAATGATCTCCTTAACTCCCCAACTTCCATCTTCCAGTTCGCCTATGGCCTAAGGCAGTTAACCTAAAGAGCTGTCCTCCAGCATGGTGGTGCATGCTGGTAATCCCAATCCAATAGCTGAGCATTGCAAAGGGCAGGGAGAGCAAATCTAGTCCTTGCATGACTTTGTTCATTTAAGGACATTTCACATTGTCATGCTAAGTGGACAATAAATACCCTTTTTGTTTGAACCATTTAGCTGAGGGGTGGGGGAACACACTTCCCCACAAGAAGGAGAGACAGAGAATTTTTACAAGCAATGGCGGTAGAATGGGACACTTGCCAGGTGAAGCGTGGTTCAAGACACTTGGAGAAATCATTTGGGGCCGTCTACCTAATCTGATTTGTGTGCATTGCAGGGAAGGAGATGGCCAAATTGAAATTGTGGTAGAATTTCAACTTAAATAAAAAACATTTAAATAGAAACTCAAGCATGGAATTAAGTGTAACCTAACATATATGTTCGTGTGTGTGTGTGTGTGTGTGTGTGTGTGTGTGTGTGTGTGTAATTTTTTTGTGTGTGGTACTGGGGATTGATCCCAGGGCATTCTATCTTCGAGCTATACCTGCAGCCCTTTTTAGTTTTTTTGTTTGTTTGTTTTGTTTTGTTTTTGAAACAGGGTCTCACTAGGTTGCTGAGGGTCTTGCTAAGTTTCTGAGGCTGTCCTTAAACCTGCAACCTTCCTGTTCAGCCTCCCAAGTACTGGGATTACAAGCATGCAGCACCATGCCAGGCTTACCTAATATCGATGTATTTTGAAAATAATGTTTTCCCTCTCAAGAATGATTGGCCTCAGAAATTTAAATGTGGCTTATTTTGCAATTTGAGAGGCAAATAATCTGAGCCTGAATTCCCAGGATCAAAGTAGTGCAAGGATTCAACTTGGAAAGTCCATTGGAAGTTTTGCATCTATTTATTTTTTTATTTTCAAATAATTTGTCTTAATTTTCTTCCAAGCATGCCCATGTGAAGTGTTATGATGCAGATTAATATGTTTTGCTTCCATTATTTCTTTGTAAAATCTTTGGATTTCTTTAGGTGATTTCTTGTTGAGATGGAATTAAAAGGCAAAAAATGGTTTATGAATTCATGAGTGACTTGTTCGCAAGAAAAGAATTGCAGTGAGCAGTTCAGAATGATGCAAACAATGCCAATTGTAGGCAGACCACCTGTTCCAGGATTGGCAGTCCTGGAGATTTTCAACACACTTTTCTCCAAGCCTTAATTGCACCAGGATGAGGCAATCCCATGTCTCTGTTCAGATCCATTAATAACCTACTTCACCTGATTGCGGCAAGTGTGTGTGTGTGTGTGTGTGTGTGTGTGTGTGTGTGTGTGCATGTTTCTTCCAGATTTGTCACATGGTAAGTGCAAGGACATTTATGCGTTGGTAAACAACAAAATTGACCAAATTTAGCAGTAGGTTTCAGCAAAAGGCAATTTTTTTTTTCTTTCATCTTCCATCTAATTTGAAAACTAATATATTTGAAAAATTAAAGCTGGATGATTTCCCAGCACATTCGCTAAATTTTGATGAACTCAAATGCTGTCCAACTCTTACTTTGTTTTGGGAACTGGTTTTCTGTATTTTCTCCTATTCCCCATAGCTCTGCATGATTTGTTATAGATTGCCCCCTTTATCTCCGATGGACATGGGCCCTGCTCATCTATTCCAGGTCTTTGATTATTTGTAATATTATGCTTTGACTTAGGTAACTTTGAGCAAGTCACTTAACCTCTCCGTAAGCTATATGCTTTGTTTGCTACTGTGTCCCAGGCCTAGATCTATATCTGATGAGTAGTAGGTATTAAGAAATGCTTTTCAAGAAATGGGTACAATGGCGATAGGACCTAAGGTGGTCTGCAGCTGAGTAAAGACCACTTCCACTTCCTGTCCTTCCAGACAATCTAGGATAGGACCACTCAAAATGTGGCTCATGTGGTTGACTCTATAATGTTAGGTTCAGTGTTGGTGGTTATATTCTGCCAGTCTATATTGAAAAGAAAAGGTGATATTGTAAATAATCATGCCGGGATAGTAAGCAAAAACTGGAAGAATCCAGGGCAAACCTTATGTATGAATTACTTGCATTAGAATCACAGGTGAGGATGGACTCATAAGTGCAGATTCCTGGGCTTCCTGAGCTTCTTGTCAGACCCGCAGCATCAGAATTTTTGGTAAAGGGGTCCCAGAACCTACATTTTTGCATGTGCTTTGCAGGATTCTGGTGCATGTCAAACATACCAGCTTTTGAGAATTGCCAGGGCTGGGGATTAGAACATTCTCTTTTGGGTACTTTGTCCCCAACCCAGGAGGCTTCCCTAAAGGTGTTAAATACTTATTAACACTGATGTGTGGGAGCTTCAGTGCTGCGTGGGAGCCAAGCGCTCATTAGCACTTGTATAGGAACCTCTGCCTGTTCCTGAGAGTTAATTTCTTGGCAAACAATAAGAGTCTTCAGGAAGAATTTCTGCAGAGTGAGGACAAATTTGGGGTAATGTGGTGCAAATTGTAGGAAGTGAGTACATTAGCCATGAAAGAGATTTAATAAGTCTGAAAAAGAGATTTAGCATGCCTCACAAAAAGATGCAAATTTGGGGGAAGAAAAGATGAATCATAATAATATAAATAAAGGCTTATAGTTGAAACTTACAGTCTTTTTTTAAAATAATGGTTTGAGAGAATGAGGTTTGAAAATCAGACTAACACCTGTAAAATATGAAATGTTTTGTGGAACTTTGCCACGTGTCTCTCTATGAGTAGTATGGGAAAGATTTCTGATTTGAGATGATGGTGACAGTAAATAAAGCCTGTACCACCCTCTGACTTTTTTACTTATTTCTATGAGTTCCTTGACTATTTCACCTCCCGGTAGCGAGAGTGAATCACTAGTTTTCCTTCTGCACCGTTCCATTTCTTTTCTACTCCTGATCCTTTCTAATCTCTTCAAATTCACTCTTCTGTTCATGTGTTCCTGATGCAGAAAGATACACCTTTGTCAGTTGAAAACATTGCAAGACAAACTTACAGTCTTGATTTTTTAACAATCTCAGTAGCAATTCTGCATGTCAACTGCCACCTCTGTTAAAAGTTCATTAATGCATTGAACAAAACCATTAAATCATAGAGATGGTGGTTTATTTCTTTGTTTAGCAGTGCTAGGGATTGAACCCATGGCTGCATGGTAGGTAAGTGCTCTACCAAGATGCTGCTCTAGGTATAGACATGTAAGAGACATAGAGATATCATTTATGTATCTTGGCTTAGTACCAGCTTCCATGAGGTAAAAGCTAATCGATGAGGCAGATGGTCTCGTGAGGTCTTCACTTAAGATAACCTGAAAGATAAGAATTCATCAATAGATGAAATAAGGTGAAAAGGCGCTTCCCCTCAGTCACTTTCAGCTTCTGCATTTTATTTCAGTTTGTATAACATGAGCCTGGGATTTGGCAACCACTCCAAGACTCAGAATTTTGAAAACAGAGGGAAGAGGTTATAGTTGTCACGAGTCCCAGTGCTGGGCCTGAGAATGCTGTGTGTGGAACCTATAGAAAAGGGTTGCATAATTATGCACACATTAGACTTGCAGTAGTCATTTAGACTGGCAATTAAGAAAACAAAACAATCTCATTGGAAATTGGGTGCATGTGACTTTAAAAGGGCTTGGCTTGAGGCCGGCCTTTCAGCGTCAGGCTGACTTGTACTAGGCAACTTCTTCCTAGGTTTTGCATTTGCGGTTTCAAGCAGCAGGAGGGTGGCCACTGTGTATTCAGAACACCTAACAATTCCTTTTCAAAACAGTTGCCTGCCTCCTTCAGCTTGCCCAGAAAGATGATTTCTCTGCAATCTCTAAAGACATGAAGGTATCTTAATTACGTCCATTAGCTGATTATTTAAGATAGGACATGGTAGAGTACCTTAGACTACCTAGCTGTGTTCCAGAGCCTCTTCCACCCAAATAAAAAAGCATCGATGTGCCCAGACGGCAAGCTGTATCATTATTACTATTATTATTATTATTATTATTATTATTTTTTTTTTTTTTGCGGTACTGGGGATTGAACCTAGGGGCATTCTACCTCCAAGCTATACTCCCAGCCCTATTTTTATTCTTTATTTTGAAATAGGGTCTCACTAAGTTGCAGAGGGCCTTACTAAGTAGCTGAGGCTGGCCTCGAACTTGGATTCTCTAGTCTCAGCCTCCTAAGTACTGGGATTACAAGCCTGTGCCACCACGCCGGGCAGGCACACTGTATTATGGCATTTGTCAAAACTAACTTTGATCAAAAAGCAAACTACTGTTTCATGGTGAAATATTAGCCTTCTTATGGTGGACATGCTTGTGGTGGGAATCAATATCTTCTTTTTATTTTTAAATGTATTTTATTATAATAAAATATATAACATATTAGAATTTTATTGGTGCAGTAAAATTATACATCATAGTAAAAGTCAAAGTGATACATTCACACACACACACACACACACACACACACACACACACACATACACACAATCTCCTCTCTCTCTCTCTCTCTCTCTCTCTCTCTTTTTTTTTAGTACTGAGGATTGAACCCAGGGGTGTTCCACAACTGAGCTACACCTCCAACCCTTTTTATTTTCTATTTTAAATGGTCCCTCTGAGTTGCTGAGGGTTGCCTTGAACCTGCAATCCTGCTGTCTCAGCCTCAAGTACTGGGATTATAAACGTGTGCCACCAGGTGTGTGAACACAACATCTGTCGGTGTGGTTCTATCTCAAGCCCATTCTGTGCTTTCCCTCTTCCCCGCCAGCACATACTAGTAAGGCTGGTAGTGATACCTTCATACAAGTACACACTATTATTTCCTCTGTTTCCTTCCTCAAGCATCTCTTCCCTTTCCCAATCCCCTGGCATTATTCTGCTGGCCTCACTTCTCACTATCATGAAGTACTTTTCCCCCCCTATTTTCTCTCTAACTTTCCCATATAAGAGAAAACATATGATCCTGACTTTGTGAGACTGGCCGATCTCACTTATCATAATATTCTCTAATTTTATCCATTTTCCTGCAAATGACATAATTTTGTTCTTTGTTATGTCTGAGTAAATGTCCATTTTCTGTATATACCGCAATCTAGGCTCGTTCCCTAATTTGGCTATTGTGAATTGTGCTGCTCTAAAAATGGTTGTGCATGTGTCACTATAGTGTTCTGACTTCAATTCTTTGGGAAGAATACCAAGGAGCGGTATAGCTGGGTCATATCGTGATTCCAGGGAATCAATATCTTCAATCTAAGAATAACTATGGTCCTGAGAGAGAGGCTGTTGTCAAGACGCTGACTCTGAGAAAAGTCACCTTTAAAAATATATTTTTATTGGTGCATTATAATTATACGTTATAGTGAAGTTCAAAACGACACAAACGTACATGCACACAGCACTTGGTGTGTTTCCTTCCGCGTCCCCCTCCCCTAACGTTAGTGAGATTGGCAGCGACACTTTCGTATATGGACATAGAATTATTCGAAGTATTTCCTTCAGCAAGCCTCCTGTTCCCCCAAGTTGCTTTTATTTTATAATGCGGATCTCTCCTCTCTTTGCCTCATGCTCCAGTTGACTGATTTTTCTCAGGTGCGTGGTTGTAGAACTGTGGTCTGGATGTGGCAGAAGTGTAACTTTTGCCATGATTCCAAGAGCACACCTAAGACTACAGCGGGACAAGACCCTCGCTGTCAACTTTTGGGAGCTGGAGCCAAAAATATGCACCTGTTTAGTAAAGTTAGATTGAGCGCCATCTTTTTTAGTGCAGTATTTCAATATTTGTAGTTATAATTGCAAACATTTCTTTGCATGGATTTTCTCTTGAATATGATTGGGAGTTTGATTTTTAGTATGATATTAAATTGTACATGAGCCAGTAAGTTTTAGCTGCTAGTCTAAATTGTCATAAACTTTCCCCTAAGAAAAGAGTGTTAAGTTTTGGAATTTTCTTCTGATTTCAGGTTAGATACTTACAAATCACCTTTTAAAAAAAATGTCTCTCTTGTTAGTAAGAATAATTTCCACCCTCGTCCCACCTCAGTCAATAGTTTCATGGTTTGACTTTTAAGGCTGTGTAAAAATAGCAGACACTGCAGCTAATGTTTGTATATTTAGTGAATATTCAAAAGAAAAATTATCTGCTTGATACATGTATTGATGATTTTGTTATTCAAATGGGAGATTACAGACAGGAGAGTGAGTTAATTCTTAAAATATTTAGTTTGACAAGAATATTTAATAAAATGTTTATTTTTCATTTTATTTTATTTTTTATTTGGACCTAGGGAAAAATCAAAATAGAAAACATAAAAAAAAAAAAACTTTAAAAATACCATCTCTGGTTGTCTATTTCTACTCTGGAAGCAGAACAACAAAATAGAGTAATGAAGAGGCTATGAATTTATGATTGACTTCATAAGAATTCAAAATTTTCAGGGCTGAGGGTACGGCTTCTGGTAGAGCATGTATTCAGCATGAACGGAGCCCTGGACTTGATCTCCAGCGTTGAACAAAGAAAAACAAAACACAAAACAACAACAACAAAAGAATTCAAAATCCTCCAGGTTTTTAGTTTAAAGTATAATTTTTTTTTCAGTAGGATGAATCTTGGGTTTTTGTATTTTAAAAAAATATATGTATTTGGACTCACTTGTCTTAGAATTTAAAAGACGTATAGTTTTTGAAATGATTTAATTTCCAGTAATGTGTGAACAATTTCTATATTGACACTGATTTGTTCCAGACAATCAAGAAATAAATCCAGAGTCATGCATTACAGTCATCCAATTATTCAAACTTTGCTAAAAATAGTTTAGAAGCAATTTAGAAAATAATGGAATATACATTGTTTACCCTGGGTAGAATGCTAGAAATAATGAAAGTCTCAGGAAACAATCTCAACACATTAGACATTCAAGAGAATGAAAAAATGTAATGCAAAAACAACAACAACAAAGGCGATAATGGCGAACAATTTAGACAAAGTATATTGTGTCGGCTGCAACACAAACAACATAACAATCCTATGACTTTTGGACCTTCATTGGAAAAAAAAATCTTTGGGGCAACTAAGTTATTGGGAACATATGTAATTGAAAGAAATAAAAATTCCTTCAAGAAAATTGGAAAAATGAGTACAGGGCTAAAGGCATCAACTAAAAAAGGATAATGAGGATTACGTGGCAGTGGAATAAAAATACAATGAATTTTAAAAAGATGATGCCTTTTATTTGTATTCATGTCTATCAGTTTGCTTTTTCTAAAATAGAAGGGTTTACATTAAAAAGGAAGATACTTTACACTGTAATATGCAACAACCTTATGATAAGATTTGAATAGATTTTCAAATTACTGAATTTTTTTTAGGGACTGTATGAAATACCCCTATATGTACATAACATATAGTTTGAACTAACATCTATTTAGAGGATATACTAACCACTTCTAAGAGGGTAGTTGAACTGGAAAGTAAAGCTGAAATCCTTCCTAGATATGTGTGGAGCTTTAAAAAAATGCTTATAAAACACAAGGTATGTTGAAAGAGTTTCAGAAGAGGCAGAAAGACACGTATGTTTTGCTCTGTTGGACCCCATAGCAGCACTCAGTTTTAGAATTTATGGGAGAGAACTTCATTTTGATTGACGCAGGTGAGCAGGAAGGGGGTTTTTCAGGCTGATGTGAATCACCTCAAGAGGAGAAAGATCCTTAAGGGTAAGAAAAATAGAAAGGGCCTACCAAAAAGAAAACAGGAGAATGAACAAGGGAACAGGAAAATGCTCAAAGGAATTTAAGCTCAGACAAAAGCTCGGCATCCGTCATGTAGAAATGGTTTATTTAGTTGGAAGTATCATACTGGCTCTATTACAACGACATCTCATAGCATGTTTCGGGTTCTCTAAAGGTCCCTGGAGAACAACGAAAGAATGAACTTCTTAATTATTTACCCCCTAAAGCCGCTGCTGGTCTCTTTCACCCTCCCATGCACCCGGGAGAAATGAGCACACCGGGCGGCGGTGTGTCTGCACATCTGTCCGGTGGCCTGTGTTTTGTTAGACTCCAGCTGTATTTAGCTATTTGAATATGACAAACTCCTTATTAAGGTTCTTAAACTTGTAATTAAAGAGGGATTGCCTAGAGAACACTAATGGCTCTGTGCAGAAACTCTTAACTCCATCTACTAAATTGCAATTAATTATGCCTGTGCCAGGACCACCCTTTCTCTGACCACATCACCAGTCCTTGAATGGGGAATGAGGTGCTCAGTTGTTACCTTCCTTTCTCTCTCTCTCTCTCTCTTTCTCTTCCTCTCTCCTCTTCTTTTTCTGTCTCCATCAAATATAGATTTTTTATACTTTTATTGGTGCATTATTGTCTCATATCATAATGTGGTTCACTTGGTGGGCTCTCATATCCCTTTAGTTCCCTTGGCCGTCCTCTGTTGTTGTTATTTATTATTATTATTATTGTTATTTTGGTAATTTTGGTACTGGAGATTGAACCCAAGGGTGTTCTACCTCTGCGCTGGACCTCCGGCCTTATTTTTAATTTTTTTTAAATTTTGAAACTGGGTCTTGCTGTTATGGAGGGCCTCCCTAAATTGCTGAGGCTGGCCTCTGACCTGCAATCCTCCTATCTCAGCCTCCTAAGTACTGGGATTACAGGTGTGTGCTACCATGCCTGGCTCTCCTATGGGTTTCAGGCTGGGTTTTTGAGCGTCCTACTTTAGACAAATGTGCATGATTGAGGCTTAGTTGCTTTCAGTGCAAACCTTTGCAGGTTTGTTACCAAATGGTCTCATCCCCTTCCAGAAGGTTCCTTAGACAACTGTCCCATTTCCGCTTTCCCACACTGCTCCAGCCTCCTGCCCTCCCCTGCCTTGGGGCTTCGTGTGGAGCTGGACCAGTCCTGCATGGCTTATTCCCTATTTCACTCAAGGCATCTCACCATGACCAGAGGGAGAGGAAGCTCTCATGTCACAGAGGATTTAAGAGATGTGATTATTTCCCTTGATGAAGGGTGCTTCATCTGGGCGTGGTGGCGCACACCTGCAGTCCCCGTACTTGGGAGGCTGAGGCAGGGGAATTGCAGGGTTGAGACCATCCTCAGCAATTTAACCAGACTCTGTTTCAAAATACAAAGGGCTGGGAGTATAACTTGGAGGTAGAACATAGCTGGGATCTGGGTCCAGTCGCAGCACACACATACACACACACACACACACACACACACACACACACACACACACACAGACACACACGTTTTCAGCCCATCAGGCTGACTAGGAGACCCGCTGCCACCACTGT
>PVLC010006771.1:30707-60839 GCA_004027655.1 Graphiurus murinus
ACTAGGGATTGAACTCAGGGGCGTTCTACCTCCGAGCCAAACCCCCAGCCCTATTTTTTTATTCTTTATTTGAAACCGGGTCTCACTAAGTTGTGGAATGCCTCACTAGGGAGCTGAGGCTGGCCGCGAACCTGGATCCTCCGGTCTCAGCCTCCCGAATGCTGGGATTACAAGCGTGCGCCACCACGCCCGGCTACCACTGTGATTTCATTGGGCAGCTCTCAGGAACTTTCCTTTCTCTCTTGGCAAAATCTGTATCTTTTCCTTAGGAGGTTAAAGCTGGGAAGGTCTACTTGCCTGCAGTGGCCCCTTCGAAGGCCCTTTGCTTCCCTGATATGCTTCCTGTGTGAGCTCTGCTAAGGTGCTCAACTTCTCTGTGCTTCAGTGCCCTTCTCTGGTTACTGGGTAATTCTTCTGCCTGTTGCAGAGAATCAAAAGGAGCCGTGTAAGGCTGAGTGCGAATGAAATGTGTCAGCGCCTTTTGCTCTCTGCTCAGAAGCTGGCACGCAGCGAGTGCCGCGGAAGGCCTGACCATTTGATTATTGCTCTCTCTCGAGGATGGATTTGGGAGGATGGGGGTGTGACTTCTGGTTTGGTTGCAGGGCTGGAGGAGGAAATTATAATCACTTCATGATCCTAACATGTATCTCACATCCTGATGCAGTAAATTTAATGTAGCTTTATAGTAATATTCTCTATAATTACTGTGAAATATGTTTTTTAAAATCTGAAATAGCAGTTTAAATTCTGTGACTTGAATTGACATTTCATCCCCAAACTGTACTATAGAATAGACTTTTGGGGGGGATAGGGTGGGGGGATGTATCACCTTGAATTTTATAGTAATTTGATGGTGAAAATCTTGCAAAATGGCCTACACAAAATAACATTTAGGACTCCTAACAGATACTGCCAGTTTTAACAGTGTATCTCTCTTCAAAGGGAAACTACTGTTTACAAGAGAATTGTAATCATACCATGATCCAATATAGTCCTTCCTTCCTTCCTTCCTTCCTTCCTTCCTTCCTTCCTTCCTTCCTTCCTTCCTTCCTTCCTTCCTTTTTTTTGATAGACCTCAGAGCCATTCTACCTCTGAGCTATACCCCCAGCTCTATTTTATTTTTATTTGGAAACAGGGTCTTGCTAGGTTGATGAGAGTCTCACTACTTGCTGAGGCTGTCCTTGAACTTGTGATCCTCACTTCTCGCCTCCCAAGTACTGGGATTACAGGCATGCACCACCACGGCCAGTTATTTTTTTTTAAAAATTTATATGCTTATATGATAACATACGAGAAGGGAGCCAGATGTTGTGACATATGTCTGTAATTCCAGTACTTGGGAGGCTGAGATAGGAGGGTTGAAGGTTTGAGGTCAGCCTCAACAACTTAGTGAAATGCTGTTTCTAAAAATAAAAAAGTGTTGAGGATGTAGCTTTGGAGGTAGAATGCCCCTGGGTTCAATCCTCAGTACAAAGAGGAATGCTGAAAGTTATTAATCAAGATTTTTCATAACAAATGACTCTGACTTTTCACTTTCAAAATCTGAAATATTTTGAAGAGATGTGACAAAGGAGTTCCAAGTTTTGCCCCAGGATAGGCTCTTGAAACTAATTATAGGTTTCTTCCTATCTCTGCATATTGGTGGTGATGAGGAGGGGAGAGAGAGAGACAGAGAGAGAGAGCGAGAGCGCGAGAGCGAGCCACACTTGTTCTGCTTTTGTAAACAGAGGCCTTCAGAGAATTGTGATGATTTTTTATCGTCACATTGTAAAACTACAAGAGCCCTCTATGGCCAGGCTTTCCAGAGTGTGTCTGTCTGCTTGTCAAACTCTGTACACTGGTAGGTGGGCGTGACCTGCTGCAGGAGAACGGGCTCCTTGTCGGAGCCTGGCACGTTGTTCTGTGCTGAGCTGTAAGTGGTAGGCCCAGTCTTAAGCGCTAACTATATGCTGCATCGTTTTGTACGTTGCATTTCAGATATTTAAAACCTTCAGAACATTTTAGATTATAGAAGAATATTAAATAAACGCCCAATGTCCATTTTCCTTAGAGTTTAAAATGCCTGGTTTGTTGATCTTTCTATGTGTTATTTAATGAGGGATAATAAATTACAGGCATTTTTGAGGCTTCCCAGAATAAAAAATCTGTGTGTGTGTGAATGTGTGTTTGTGCATGTGTGTGTATTTGTGGGTAACATGTAGTTAAGACTGTGATTCCATGAGAAGGCTGAGGTTGTTTGTATTCCGTAGTGTCAATATTACTTTCAGGCATTAAAATTTATTTGTTTTGATATTTTATTCCTCCCTCCCTCTCTTTATCCTTTCCTCTTTTTTCTCTTTCTTTCTCTATTCTTGTCCATCCTTTTTTTTTTTTTCAATAATGGCAATAATCTGCCAGGGTAAGATACATTTAATTTTGAAAGATTTAAAATAATACAAATAGCACATGATCTGACTACCATTAGGCAATTACAAAGGAGCTACTGCATGACTGGTAACTTAGCCAGTCTTATAGTTAGGAGGAAACTTTTAGGCTTTTTTATTGTGGGAATAACAACCTGATAGTAAAATGTAAATTAATAAACATATTTATAATCATCTCCTAGATAAATATCTCTCTGTAAGGACGTGCCACTGTATGCTGACATTTTCAGGACTGACAATCTTAGTTCCAGGAGATGAATTTTCCTTGACAATAAAGTGTAGTATTTTGTAGTTCTACCATATTACAAATATTATGGAATATCAATGCCATTCTACATAATACATTTTAAAATTAAACCTACATCAGACTTTCTTAGTAATAAAGCAATTTCTATAACATGAGGCCATTGAAGTAATTTTGTTTGAAATGGCAAATGAATTAAAGGACTAATTACCAAGTAATTATGCTGTATCATTTGATTATTACCTAAATCGTACAAGTACAACTTGTAGTTTTAGGTTTACTTGATAAAACTAAAATGGATAAAAGTCATCTGAAAGCATCTATCTAATGCAGTTAGAAACCCACCTGCCAGGGCTGCAGAGAGATGCCATATCCTTGCCCTTTCTTTTGATGATTACATAAAAGTTCAGGTATGCAATCACATTCAATTTGAACTGCAGAGAAAAAGTCACTAATTTGTCTAAAGGTGTGGAGTTGTTTTCATTCTGCAGCTAATATTTATAGAATTTGAGATTATGAACACTTGACTTTGAGACATGAGAAATTATTAAAAGAGAAAACAATGTAACTAATCTCTAATTATAATGGAAGCTGGACAACCAAAGTTCAAAAATATGAAAGCATGTATCCATATTTGATATGTTACAACAATGTATTGAGTACACAGTTAAAGATAGAGCACATTTTCTTCTAAGTCTACTGTATTTACTTGAGAGAACTAGGATATTATTATTATTGTTATTATTATTACTATTATTATTATTATTTAAGAAAAGTATGCTAACCAGTGCAAAATTTATACAATAAATCTATTTTCCCGATACATTTGAATATTCATACTATCAGACCAATTATAGTTGATCCAACACATATTTCTTCTACATGTCAAAGTGAACTGCATTTTTCACTTTCTTGGTTGTAAACACACGTTCTAGAGGTGAGCCACATTAATATTACCTTTGCTGGGTGGAGAAATGGTTTGATATTAAAGTGTTCTTCAGTTTGCAAATGAAAACGTGGGCCATAGGACCACATCAAAGGCCATCGGCTGTCATTAAGAGACATCAAAGGGTAGCCTCTGCAGCCGGGTTTATGGCAGGTGCCTCAGGGAGGTGTCAGGTCGTGGAGGGTGCCAGGAGAAGACTCTGTCTCAACTTGGTTGTCTTTGGTTCCTTTCATCTGTTCGGAGAAGGTGGGCATCCTAGCTTAGGAAAAGTTTTGCAGTGGCTTGAGTCTGGGACATCAAGCCTCTCTGGTTTCAGCGGCTCTCAGCATGGAAGCTGCAGTCATGGTCTCTCTTGTTGGCCACATCTGGGGAACAGAAAAATGATCCTTGGGATACTGTCATGGAGTGCCTGTGAAACAGTCATGAGCCTCTTTTGGCTCCTCTCAGGAGACAAACACAGAGGCAGTTTGGGTACACCTAGGTGATGCAGGATGACTCTGGAGAGGGACCATTTCCAAATCCTAAAGCCATGCTCTCATTTGCCTAGCAAGGGGCTGGCACATTTCCTACAGGATAGAATCATGGAATTTCTATTTAAACAAAATAGCACAATAAATCCAGTTTCTTCTGCTTAAAGCCTGCTCATATAATTATTCCCTTAATGAGATGTTACAAAAACCTATATGGAGAATAATATCTTTACAATCAAATTAGAGGAAAACGATGATTAATTTTTCATTGATTAGAGAAATGCACCTATTATACATGAAAGCAAATATTATGGTCTTCCTTAGATTTTTTTAAACAATTTTTCCTGCTATATCTATGTCATCTCAGGGTACATTAATTTAATTTTGCTTAACAAGTATATTCTTTATTATTGTCATAAGCCCAAAACATATCTTGGCTAGTTGTTTCTACTTTATTAGGACCAAACAAAATTTGCACAAGGGCTAACAAATTATCATGAGCTCCGAAGATTTTTTTTTTTTTGTCTAATGAATTAATATATCTAAAGAATACAGTTAAAACCACTTTGCGCTGCTTTGATCATTCACTTTCATGTCATTAAGTAGTCTAAGCATTTTATTATGAAGAGCTCTGTTTACAAATTAGACCAAAGAACACGTTTCCCACTGAAGATTCAGCATATATATTGTATTTTATTTCAGACGCACATGACACAACCTTAATATTAGAGCCAGATGATTAAAAGAACATTACCTGAGCCATGAGAATCACTGAATGAGCTATGCTAAATTGGTTGTTTTCTGTTTTGTGATTAATTGTGCTTCTAAACCATATTTTAGTGTGCTTTGTTTTTCTGTCCCCAGTCATCCCATATTATTAAAGAGAAATTCTGCATATCTCTCCTGGAGTCCAATTAAGGATTTGCATCATGACTAGATTTTTCACTTTAATTACTGTATATAAAGTAGGTTTTGACTTATTTCCATATTTATCAAACTATGCAGAAGAAGCAAAATTCATCAAATAAACAGATATCTGTGGCTATAATTGCAGCCTGCATTGAGCATGTAGGAAGAAAATATGAGGGTCCAAATTTCATTATGTAGAACATAATAAACATCTGAATAATTAAACTGTGTGTAAATCATACGCTTGGCAGTGGTAAGAATAGGAGACACCTACATTTGATCCAAAAATATTTTAAATATACTTCTAAAAATATAGCCTGAACATTAAACAATGAGTTGAGAAAACTTACATCTTATCGGGTCAAAATATAACGTGGGATAATGCTCATTAAAGCATTTAAAAATTAATTGCTATAGATGGTAAGCTTTCTGTGTGCAGGATTTCCAGCCCCCCTTTTATAATAAATAGAATACAGCTGAAAAGAAACTAATATTAGCAAATTATTTTGATGATTTTCTTTGTAATTATATTGTAAATAATTGACTTTGTGAAAGTGACTCATCAATTTCTAGGATTAAGAAAAATACCTGGCTTCTAAATATTTATAATTTATTTGTTAATTAATTAACAATTAATTAATTTATTGAGATGGGTTCTTGTATGTTGCCCAGGCTAGCCTCAAATTCCTGGGTTCAACCGGGCCTCCTGCCTCAGCCTCCCAAGTAGTTCAGGTTCCAGGCATAGGCCATTGCATCTATATTTATAATTTAAAGCCCTAAATAAACATCTTACTTATAAATGTTTAGCCATACTTATCATGTGTGTTAATTGTTTATTAAAAGAATTATTAACTAATAAATATAGAGGCTTTATTTTTACTATATTAAAATTCCATGATGGGTAGTATATTAATATCATGACCAAGATATTAGAAACTTATCAAGAGTATAAACCCAGGACTTTTCATTTTAAATGTGATTCTTTAACTTTGAAGACATTCAGGGAACATGAAATGTTTTGAATGGTTTTATCTTTTATTATATTGTCTCTAGTGTCACAAATGAATTGGGTTTATTAATTTCAAAAATTTGAAAAAGACATTTTAATTTACATTTTTTAGCATAGTTGAGCTCTTGACAAGGGAAGTTTAATTCTAGTTATTGTAAGGTTTCTACTAGCTTTGAATTAATTTATCTTGTAAGCCTGCTGTGACTGTAGCTGGTTACTTTTGAATTAGATATTAAGGACAGATAAAGTGATGAGCCCGCTTGTCTTCAGCTCTGGGCAGATTTATCATACTGCGATTTCCACCGCCTCCCAGAAGTGAAGATGTCAAGGAACAGGATCTGTTTAATGTGCTCTGACATCTTTAATTTTTTCCTATCAATTGATAAAGAATTTTTTTAACCTTCAAATATGTCACAAAATGCAAATATGTCTGTATGTTTTTCAAGGTAAGCACAATGAATTCTATCAAGGCCCCTGAGTTGTAGCTCCCCTAGATAACATGGGTTAGCTCAACCTGCAATGTATAGGGACAGATGACGTGCAGAATCCAGAGTCGAAGTACCCTGTGCAGCACTTATTTTAATTTTTGAGAGTGAGAAAATAGGGTTGAGTTCTCTCAAATAATGAGGTACTATCTATCTCTTTGTATTAATGATTCTGATAACTGTATGAATACTGTCTCCATCTCTTTTAGGATTTTAGCTGGCATTTCTGGGCTGGCCCCCTATTCCCCTCTTAAGGTTCAGGAAACTGATGAACAGTAAAAAAAAAAAAAAAATCTCAACAGATTGTATGTAAACACATTAAAAGTGATTAGCAGACTTATATACAATCAATTAGGTGGATATTTAGTGGTGTCTCATCAGAAATAACTGGTTGTTTGGTTTAATACTAAGTGTTCATGTTTTCCTCAGCCTATTTGTATAGATGAAGTCATTTATATGGTCATATAAGAGGGAATATCATTCTATGGAACCAGGAGAGAAAAGTTTCAAAGTATTTGTTTATTATAGAGTAAAAATAGTGATGAAGTGTTAAAGAGGAAATGATAAAGGTAAATTTTATAAATTTCTACAGGCAAGTTACACAGTTGGATATTCTTTTTTTTTTTTTTTGCGGTACTGGGGATTGAACTCAGGGGCATTCTACCTCCGAGCTACACCCCCAGCCCTATTTTTTATTCTTTATTTTGAAACCGAGTCTCACTAAGTTGCGGAGTGCCTCACTAGGTAGCTGAGACTGGCCGCGAACTAGCCTCCCGAATGCTGGGATTACAAGCGTGCGCCACCACTCCCCGGCTTCACAGTTGGATATTCTGAATAGAGAACACTTTAAGGAATGTATTCTATGAACCAAATCTTCATCTTTTAATGACAGTTTTATGTAGGTAGCATTTTCTAGAAGAAAGAAAAACTATGATTGACATCTATATTTCATGGATAATTCTGAAATGACTTCCTATTTTCTTTACTGGTTTTGACAATAATGATAATTTAGGAAATAAATATTTTTTGAAAATTGTTTTAATTTACAAAATAGATTTGCTTTCCACAATATGTGGTGCAGAATCATCAATATAGATAATTTCCCCGTCTGAACAAAGAATGTTTTTTCCTTTTACTCTTACAGGAAGCATCTGCTGATATCTAGAACTCTTATCAAGTCAAGAAGACACATATCATTCTGTTTGTTTATTTATTTATTTATTTATTTATTTATTTATTTATTTATTTATTTGCGGTACTAGGGATGGAACCCGGGGGCATTCTACCTCTGCGCTACAGCCCCAACCCTGTTTTTTATTCTTTATTTTGAAGCAGGGTCTCACTAAGTTGTGGAGGGCCTCACTAAGCAGCTGAGGCTGGCCGCGAACCGGGATCCTCCCGTCTCAGTCTCTCAAATGCTGGGATTACAAACGTGCGCCACCACACCTGGCTCATTCTGTTTATTTTTCTATTATTCCCTAATCAAATATTAGGCTTCCATTATAGAAGAAGATATAAAGTAGTCTAATAGGGAAGCTGCTGGTCTTTGCCACTGATTTAGAATCTGAGTGATTGAGGTTTGGGAAACTCCATCGAAAGTAATTATCCTTGTGTGCTGACAAACTTCCAACAGTTTGCATTCTGAAAAACTGTGTGCATATAATATATTTATTATAAACTTTACTGATGTAAAGAATATATCATGAAAAATTAAAAAATAAAATATACAACATTCTCTACTGTAAATTCCATACAGCCAATTGATTTTCACAGTGTGATTTCTGTAATTTTTGTTAAACTCTTTTTTTCTGTAGCGTAAGTGTGGAGGCAATCGATGAGTGAGTATAGTTTCAACATGAATGTTAGTTGATAATTCTTGTTAAAAAGTGAAAAATAAACCAAGGAAGATGGATGTTGGAACTTGTTTGCAGATGACTTAATGTCTTTCCTGTATAGGATAATAATTTTCGAATATTGCAAGAATGCATTTTCAGTTTTTTGTATCATTCATGATGTAATGAGTATAGAAAGGACACACTTTTAAGATCTGTGTTAGTGTAGACAACAAAATCATCAAAATAATAAGTCTTGTTTTGCAACATTTTCCAAGTTTTGTGGTATGAACACACTTACCTGGCCAGTTTTAAGCACCAATATGATGTTGTGTAAAGCAGAGCTGAGAGGAGTTGCCCAGTAACACACAATTATATACCATTTCCACCCTAGTGACACCATAGGTGTGCATAACCTCAGAGCAAGATAATACTCAATTGTGATCACTGCAAATGAAGAGTCTAAAGGACGTATTAACTTTGTTAAAATAATTTTCTTAGATAATTTTTAATATATTTAAGATAGTTAATATAATTTATATTTAAAAACGTGATTTTATTCTTAGTACCGATTGTGCTAAACAACTGGCTTACGAAAATCCTGAAAGTTTAATAATTCAAAATTAATTAAAATATAATCAGAAAGATTAGACATTTCTCAAGGGGATGGATAGATAGATAGATAGATAGATTACTTCTATAATGGATTGCGCACAGTTTACATACAGGCATGTGGTAAGTTGTTGTGTGTATGTATTATCATCACACCATAAGAATAAGGCATTTATCCGGTGCCCTCAAGGCTAATGGTTGTGAGAAATGGAGAAACATGACTTCGTTTTAACCTCAGACACTCATCACACACTTGTGTGAAAATGTTAAGATAACATAGTGATTAATGTAGAATGAAGGGGTAGGGGTTGTAGCTCAGTGGTAGAGCACGTGCTTAGCATGCTCAAGATGCTGGACTCAATCTATAGAAGCAAAGAAAAAGAAAAGAAAGAAAAGTGCCAAAGTATGGAGACAGACTGATAGCTCTGAGATGACTATAGTGGCATTAAAGATATTTTAGGAGAGGTGGGATTTAAACAGGGAAAATGAAAAATGGAGAGTCAAACCTAGAAACTGATCTCATATTATGAAAAAACAAACAAGCAAACAAACAAAAACCCACAACAAAATTACTGGACAAACACACAAGATTCAGGAGATTTCCCCAGATCTTTTTCTTTTGTTTGTGGTACCGGGGATTGCACGCAGGGCCCAGTGCAGAAAAATTACAGAAAATATCAGTGGTATAACCTGAACCATGCATGGTCAACAGTGTTAGGATTTTGAGTGTAGCCACAGGATCCTTCAGTCTAGTCTTTTGAGATGTATTCTCTGTCCTTGTCCTGCACCAGCTCTCTTTTCCTCAAGCTCCTTCTTTCTTGTTTTCTTAAGCAACTTTGGTCTTCTCTTCCACAAACCCACTTCCTCCTCTGAGCATTGGTCCATCTCTGCATCGTTGTGCAATGCTGTTTGGTTCTGTTGGTCAACAAACACAAAAGCCCTGTAGGGTCAGCAGAAGGTTAATTGGTTTCTGCACTGGTCTGTTCTATAACATGCTTTCTTTCTGTAGTACAGCTAAATGTTCAAAATTCACGCAAAGCTGGAGGAGACCCTCACTCCCCACTAAGTGAAAGCACTCCTATACAGAGATGGAGACATCCTCACAGATGTAAATGAAGCAGGTTTTAATGAAGCCTGCCATCACCTACAATCTAGGAGAGAGAAAGGGGGAGGGATTCTCTATTTCAGGCAAGAGGGTTCTGTTAATAAGAAGATTCTCTCTCTCTCTCCCCTCCCCCTCTTCCTTTCTTTTGTGGTACTGGGGATTGAACTGAGAGCCTCGCCCACTGAGCTCTATCCCCAGTTCTATTTATTATATTTTGGGATGGGTCTTGCTGAGTTGTCCAGGCCAGCCTCTAATTTATGGTCCTGCTAACTCAGCTTCCTAAATAGCTGTGATTATAAGTGTGCACTACCATACCTGATTTTTCCTCCTTTATGAAGCTTTTAATATCCCAGTATCTACATTACTTTCCTTTTATAATGACATTAATAGTTATTTAAAAAATAAAATCTAGTATTCCAATTACTGCATTTATTTGGTAGTTACTTATTTAAAAACCCAGTAAGATTTTGAATGTTAGCCGGGCATAGTGGTGCATGTCTGTAATCCCAGTACTTGGGAGGCTGAAATAGGAGGATTGCAGGTTTAGGGCCAACCTCAGCAACTTAGTGAGGTTCTCAGAAAATTAGCGAGACCCTTTTCCAAATAAAAAATACGATAGGGCTGGGGATGTAGCTTGAAGATAGAATGCCCCTTGGTTCAATCTCTAGCACTACAAAAATGTTTTTTCAATGTTATTTGAGAAAATAGTCTATCCCCTACCCCTGTAAAGGTATGCATTTAATTCTCTTTGCTTTTCCTGGATTCTATCCTCCATTTTTATGGAAATCATGTCAATTTCTCTGGCTGGCCATTCTTTTTTTTTCATTTCTAGCCTCAGGCACACATAGTATGTTGGGCTCGAAGTATCCTTGCATGTACTCTTTGCTTATGAAAATCCTGCTCATTCTTTACATCTCACTTTCCTCAGGTCGAGGTGACCTTTTCTGAACCCTTCACCTGAAAAGTAAGTTAACTGTGTTTCTGTGTGGTTCGTTGAGCTTATTATCAGTCAATAAACTACATGAAATTGAGGATGGAGTGTGCCTTGTTGGTTTTCTTCTCTTCAGTGCATGGGACACCTAGTACATTTTTTTCTTGAATGAATGAATGATTTGACCTGAGACATAGAGTCATCTGTAATACTGACCCTACTGCATGATTGCCAAAATGCATTCTCCCCCAGTCTTTGAGTCACAGAATACCCAAATTTTAGCTGAGCACACATATGCCTAGCTAAAGACAGCATTTTCCAGCCTCCTTTGCAGCTAGGTATGGCCATGATTAAATTGTGGCCACAGAGATAAGCAAATGTGCTCTACTTCAGCTTTGGCGCATGCTTTGGAAGCAAGAGACATGCACGCCACCTGCCCCCTCCTTTCCCATAGGTTGAAGAGAACCTACTGGTAGGTTATAAAGTGAGGCTATGTTTTGCGGATGGTGGGGAAATACCATGGAGTGAGCCTGCATTTCCAGCAGACCTTGTAGACGGGAGCCACACTACCGTCCTACCATGACTGCACTGTCTTCTACGGATAGCTGTATGGGGAGAAATAAAGTTTATCATGTTTACACTACTGAATTTTTTGTGTTTTCAATATGAGACATAGACTGTGTCTAGTTTGAGTATTTCAGTTGGCTAATCAGTATATTGATGAATGTGCTAGATATTTATTGTTGGTAATTGGCATCCAGTGCCAAGAATGTCAACAAGAATGTACTTTCCTGTTTCTCTGATCATGAGACAAACTCATTTGAGGTAACTGGCTTACAAATATCTCTGCTAAGATATCTGGTTAATTACTCTTTTCTAACCTACATACATTTTTTTTTGTTTTGCTTTTTTTTCTTTCTTTGTGGTAGTGGGGATTGAATTCAGGGGTATTCTACCTCCTAGATACACCTCCAGACATTTTTTATTTTTTATTTTTAAAACTGGGTCTCACTAGGTTGCTGAGAGTCTCACTAAGTTGCTGAGGCTGGGCTTCAACCTGTAATCCTCCTGTGTCAGCTTCCCAAGTACTGGGATTACAGGTGAGTGCCACCATTCCTGGCTTTGGTTTTGCTTTCACCCTTTGTCTCTTTTATTTCTCATGCCATCTTTCTACAATTTCTGACATAGGGGAAGGGAGTGTTCGAAATAGTCTAAGATTGAAAACTTGATTCAATAAAAACCCAATTCTGAGGCGTTTTGTAGGAAACCAGTAAGGGTAGTACTATCAAAGAATACTTCCTAAATGTTCCTGGCACTGAATGGACTAGAAAGGCTAATACATGTAGTTCTCAAAGAACTAATATCTTTTATTAGGTATGGAGTATGTACACTTAGATGATCACTGATGTTCCTATTAAGACTGTTTCAAAGGCACCTCAAATTCAATGTGTCCCAAACGGAGCTC
Organism: Graphiurus murinus; assembly: GCA_004027655.1. Lineage (NCBI taxonomy): Eukaryota > Metazoa > Chordata > Mammalia > Rodentia > Gliridae > Graphiurus > Graphiurus murinus. The sequence continues at coordinate 43,140 of PVLC010006771.1, forward strand.
AGTGTCTTCTTCCTCTGCCACATGCCTCCAGTTTTCTTGTTATCAATGAGGAGACTCACCATGTTTCTAGTGATACTTGTCAGAAACCTGGCCCACACAAGGGGTTTGCTACTAATTCCCATCAGTGTTGCTTCTGACATATTTCAACAATATGCCCGCTGATGTTCCTCCTGCCGGGAGCAGCTAGCCCAAGGTACTGTTGTTTCTCACTCTGACAAATGTATCAACTGGTTTAACATTTGCTCTTAGAGTCTGCTTCCTTTGCGATGGCTGCCCTTCACTGTTCTGTTGAAATGCTCACCCAGTAATTCCAAATTCCCACTTAAAGTGGCCCTCAGTGGATCACCATTGCTCCTGGGACAAAGACCAAGACTCTGCGCCAAGCCTGTAATTGTTCGTGTGGTCTAGCTGTGAGCCACACATCCAGCCTCGTTTAGCAATATGATTCCATGCCATGTTAGCATCATTTCAGTTTCCTCACGTTACCATCTCCCAAACCAACCCTGGGGCCCCTGCATCTGCTCTTCTGCAGCGAGCACTTTTTAATATTCCCTTAGCTATTCTTTAATCGTAGTTCTAATTCTAGAAATCTAAATCTTTAGTTTTCACTCCTTTAGGACATCTCATCTAACCTGCTATTTTATATTTTATATTTTAGAATAAAATTCACTTTTTATTTGTGATGCTGTGGATCAAATCCAGGGCTTCAAGTAGGCCAGGCAAGTGCTCTACCATTGAGCAACAGCCCAAGCCCTAGAAAATTATTTTTAGCATGCATTACAATTGCATTAATGGAGATATCCTTTTGTGTCATTATCTAACTAGTCTTTGACTACCTAATTAGGATATATGAAATTAAGATATAGAAATTTTGCCTGTATTTTGTTCATTATTATATCCTTTGTATTTTATATAATGCCTGCAATATAGGCTATAATGAAATATTTGTAGAATAAATGAAAAAATTCTTCCCTTTTTTTCCTTCCTTCCTTATTTTCCTTTCTCCTTCCCTCCCTCCCTCCCTTCCTCCCTCCCTCCTTTCCTTCCTTTCTTTTTCTTTTCTTTCCTTCATTCTTGCTATTTTGGAGGTATGCAATCATGAATGATAAATAACCTGATTATATTTGGATTAATCAAGGAAATAGGCCAGGAAAGATAAATAATTATTTTGAAAATGTCTTACCCAGGCACACTGGCACATGCCTGTAGTCCCAGTACTTGGGAGGCTGAGACAAGAGGATCACAAATTTGAGGCCATCCTCAGCAACATAGCAAGATTCTCAGGAATGTATAAAAACCTGTTTCAAAATGAAAATAAAAAAGGGCTGGAGAGGTAGAATGCACCTGGGTTCAATCCCTAGCCCTATGCACACACAAAGACCAAAAATGTTTCTAATTTTTTTGGTTAATTAAATGATTGTAGTTACTGTGAGAATTGTAGCAAACAACATTTAATTGTGATGTGTACTGATTTGGGTTTATAATCCACAATGTATCTTATGTTTATAAAAAGGGAGCTAAGAGTGCTGAGAACTTTAACTTGGCAGCATTTAAAAAAATGTTTCAGATATTCCAGTTACTTTGCATTATAGCCTATATTGCAGGCATTATATAAAATACAAAGGATATAATAATGAACAAAATACAGGCAAAATTTCTATATCTTAATTTCATATATCCTAATTAGGTAGTCAAAGACTAGTTAGATACTGACACAAATAATACCCAGGGAGGAATGGCCCAGTCTTCTCCCTCCATTCTATGAGAATATTTCTGACTTCCTATTTATCTCATAGTGGCATCTTCTTATTCCGTTTACTTTTAGAAAACCATCGATTCAATTCATAACTGAAGAAACAATTTTTTTTCAGAGGCATACAGTGTTAGCTTTCCACTGCAGACCTACAGATAGCATAATGTAGCATGTTTGGAAATGATGGTACCATTTCATTTGCTTTTGTGGGGCCACACTTAGAATCGAGGAGGCAAATCTGTCGCACCTTGACCCATGTTTTCATTAGTGACTCTTTTATTTTACCATCTGTAAAAACCTGATTCGTCTTCAACTGGATACCAGCTTTTGGAATTGGATTGTGGATGGGGTTCCAATCCCAGAAGGCGAATTTGTGAGTTTTAGATAAATGTCACGTATTTTTGTTTAATTATCTCAAAATATATAATACGGCAGGGGTGAATGGCAGCTGTGTGAGATGTATATATCCAACACTCCTCTGGCTCGTTTTTGGCCGAGACTGCCTTGGTTCCAGTCTCTTTGTTTACCCTGTGCAAAGGGCTGGATCAAGTTTCAAACACTTTATTATGGTTTAATGGGGGAATCATTAGTAGATGGGTTTAACAGACCCAAATGCTAGACGCTCAGTGGTTTATTTTTCAAGATTAAAATAATGTCTGTTTCTAACCTTCAGTAGTTTAAAGCAAATTTGCATACAGCTGTATCCAGTTAAGTGCCTTTCAGGCTTCTTGTTACATTAAGAATGTACAAGCATTAAGAGTGCTTGTAATACAATTGACTTTAGGCTGAATTTTACATTAATGGCCCCCTTTGTTATTTTGCTGGCATTAAAGGCTTAAGTACAAGAAAATCCATGTACAAAGAGTATCATTTTTATTTTAATTTAAATTCCCAAGAAATTTAGTGACTAAAACATCCGTTATGCCATTTGGAATAATTTTTTCTCCCCTAAAGCTCTTTGTAGCAAGAGACAAATGTTAGCAGAATCCCGAAATGTGGTTACCTCTGTATTGCTGAGCAAATTGACTGGAGTAAGAGAAATTTTAAACACAATGGCCAGGGGACAGAAAGCTGACAGGGTCTTGGTGTTTCTTAGGATGCTGTTAGGAACAGAGCCCTTAGCACTGACAAGCAAGAAAGGAAGAAAAAGGGCTGTTTGAGGGAAGAGAACAAGCATAGTAGGATGGTGTGCTGCCGGGGAGATACCAGGCCGCTGGCAGACCAGGAAGTACTTTCAACCAACCTCCAAGGCAAACCCTCTGCACAGTCTTTCTTTCTAACAAGTGCCTAGAAATGATGCTATATATGTGACATATGCTTTATTTATTTATTATTTATTTTTATGTGTGTGGTACTGGGAATTAAACCAAAGGGCATTTTGTCTCTGAACTATACCCCCAGCCCTATTTTATTTTTTTTCTTTTGAAATAGGGTCTGGCCAAGTTGCTGAGGGCCTTGCTAAATTGCTCAGGCTAGCTTAGAACCTGAGATCCTTCTGTCTCAGCCTATCAAGTACTAGGATTACAGGCATGCGTTACCAAGCCCAGCTGCTTGTTTATTTCTGTCTGTAATAGGAACCATTCAATGCCTAATGTCTCTTTCTCTAGACATGGTGTGGTATCCCAGGTAAGTGAATTTTATAGTTAACTTTAATGTCACATCTTGAAAACACACTAGTCTGTGATCCTGTCCCTTAGAAATGACGCTATAACTCTGCACAAGGTGCCGGGCCAGGATCTTTGCTTTTTTAGCATTTGAAAAATGGCCTTGGATTGGTTGGTGACCTGGGACTTCATATTGGCCTTGACAGTCTCCATTCTGAATATTGATCCTCATTGAAAGTTAGTCCAGATACAGATATGAAAGGGAAGGAGATTGGTTTGTATTTATGATAAAGATATAAACTTTTAGCTGGGCATGGTGGTGTATTCCTGCAATCCCAGTACTTGGGAGGCTGAGGCAGGACAATCACAAGTTTGAGACTAGTCTCAGCAGCTTAGAAGACTGTTTCAAAATAAAAAATAAAAAGGGGTGAGGTATAGTGCTCTTGGGTTCAATTCCCAGTACAAAATAAAATAAAATAAAACCTTTATGTTGGAAACTCTCCCTCTTATATTTGCTCTTTTTTTCCCCCTAGAAGTAAAGTCCTAAAAAAGATTTGATTAATTAAATGATATAATAATTTACTTTTAAATACGACTACTACTAATTATTATTATTATTTGGTGCTGGGAATTGCACCTGGGGCCTTACGCATGCTGGGTAAGTCCTTTCTCACCAAACTACCTCCCCTCCCCTTGACTTACAAATTAATGAGTGCTTATTACAAAATCATCCTCTTTTGTCTTTGGCTATTTTTTAAAGTAGTGCTGCTTGAAATTAATCTACATAATATCATTTGAGAAGTGACATTTCAATTAAAGATACTAAAAAAAAAATCAGATGGGAAGAGACTGAGGTTTGAAACGATATCTGTTGACTGGCGTAGGTTTATTACTGGGATACCATGGAGTGATAAGTCCACAGGGAGACACAACAACTATCTGGAGAGGCTGGCTGAAGAAAATATGTGGTAGAACAAGGAAATAGAGCATGAACCTCTTGGTAAGTGGGTGGAGTCATGCAACTTGGCCATGCTCCAGAAGTGTGGAATGGTGACAGTGATATCTTGCAAATACCTCAGAGAAGTTGGACATCAAGATGTAACCAGAAGCTAGGCATGGTGGCCCAGTTCTGTAATCCCAGTACTCAGGAGGCTGAGACAGGAGGATCTCAGGTTCAATGACAGCTTCAGCAATTTGGCAAGACCCTAGCAACTTAGCAAAACCCTGTTTCAAAATAGAAAAAATAAAAAATTCTGGGGGTATAGCTTATAGGTAGAATGCCCCTGGATTAAGGTTTGGATCTGAATGATAAGGCAGAAATCCAAGTCAGTGCATTTATAGGGCTGAAACTGCAAGTGAATTAATTTAGCCACAGAGACCATGACAAACTGGAGTGCTCAGGCTTCATCTACCTGGTGAGATGCTTCTCCATGGTCGTCATGGAGAAATGCAGCCCAGGGGTAGTTAGAACTTGCAATTTTTAGAGGGAACTCACAAATTTAACATCCTAAGTTTAAAATATTATAATTAATATACATAAAAGTGCAGAGTAGATCTAAAACATTGGTAGGTCAGATCGACAAGTTTCCCCTGCTCATGCTGTATCCTTAGCATGATCTGCAAGGTCAGGGTCCTGCTTACTCCTCCTCCTTTCTCATTGTGCTATCCACTCACGAATCCTGCACTAGTATGTTTTATTTGAGTACTGGTGATTCACCCTGGGGCATTCTAATTCCAAGCTACACCCCCAGACCTATTTTATTTTTTTATTTTGAAACAGGGTCTCACTAAGTTGCTGGGGGTATCACTAAGTTGCTGAGGCTGCCCTTGAACCTGTTATCCTCCTGTCTCAGCCTCCCAAGTACTTGGTTTACAGGCATGTGTAACCACACCCAGCTTGCACTGACATTTTTGAAGTGCTTCAAACAATTCTACTTCAGGAATGCTCTTCAATCTTGTATTTATTTATTTACTTATTGATTGATTAACTATATCAATTCATTTCTGATATCTCAGCAAAAAGTCATTCCTGAGCCGGGCGTGGTGGTGCAAGGTTGTAATCCCAGTACTTGGAGGCTGAGACCAGAGGATCTGGGTTGGTGATCAGCCTCAGCTACTTAGTGAGGCCCTCCACAATTTTGTGAGACCCTGTTTCAAAGTAAACAATAAAAAGTAGGACTGGGAGTGTAGTTCAGAGGTAGAGTGCCGCTGAGTTCAATCCCCAGTGCTGAAAAAAAAAAAAAAAAAAGTTGTTTCTGAAAAATCTCTTTCTTTAACGCCCCAAAATGAGGGAAGTATTGCTCTTATAAGATTTAGAACTTTTTGTTCATCTTAACTATCCAGTCTCCCATACCCCCCTTTTATTTTGGTGGTTGTGCTTGTGGGTATCCAATAATTTGCTTAATGTCTATTTCTTCACTAGACTATCAATATCAAAAGTTTGGAGAGTTGTCTGTTTTCTTCAATGCTATTTTCCCATAGCTCATAAAGGCCTTCAGAATATATTTACTGAATGAATAATCAACGATCCAAGCCAGGCCCAGCAGAACTAATATATTTCTCAGAAAAGTGCATGTGAGCTCTCTCCATGGTCCTGAAAATGATTTCCCAAAAGACATGGCTGCTCCATCTTCCTTCCTTCCTTTCCTTCCTCCTTCTTTCCCCTCCTCCCTCTCCTCCTCCTCCTCCTTCTCTTCCTCCTCCTTCTCCCCCTCCTGTCCCTCCTCTTCTCCTATCCCTCCTCCCCCTCCTCCCCCTCCTCCTCCTCCTCCTCCTCCTCCTCCTCCTCCTCCTCCTCCTCCTCCTTTTCCTCCTTTTCCTTCTTATACTGGGGATTGAACCCAGGGGCATTCTATCTCTGAGCTGCATCCCAGGACTATTTTATTATTTTGAAACAGGGTCACACTAACTTGCTGAGGGACTTGCTAAGCTGCCGAGGCTGGCCTCCAACCTGCGATCTTCCTGTCTCAGCCTCCCAAGTATTGGGATTACCAGGCTAAGGCATGGCTACTTGAATTGAAACATTTTAGATTGATGGTATAGAGCACTAGCTAATAATAACTGGCCAGAGAGAGGGGAAAATGAGAGAAGGGAAGAGAACTAATTAAAAGATTAATATTTATCTGCACTCCTCTCTATATATGGTTCTCATTTTTACATACATAATCATAGTTAATCTCCACAACAGTGGGGTGGTGTAGATATTATAAGATCATTTTATAGTTGAAGAAACTGACCTTCAGGGAGATTGGTTTCAGGAAGTTCCAGTTCTCAGAAGTGGCCAAGGTAACATCCCAAAAGCAGCTTGCTGGACTGTAAAGCCATTAACACAGGTGCTGGGTTGTAAGGGTTCACTAGAACTCCAGAAAGCCTTCCTACCTAGAGAGAGGATTAGATTCACAAACTCATACAAGAGGCTATCTGTAGTTGTGGCAAATGGACCCATGCCAAATTCAGGGAGGAAAAGACAGCGAAGTTCACGAATCAGCTAAGATTTACATCCTAGAGCCAGCTATCAGCAACACTTACCTTTCCAAGATGGCAATAGCTTACTTTTCCAAGACAATAGCTTCTCTGCAGCAAATAATGGAAATGTTGCCATGACATTAGTTAGCAAAACAAAAGATATTGCTCTGTATTATTATGTCATGTTTTGATAAAGTTTAATCCTGAGAAGAAAAGGTAATAATTTCCCAAATGTAGATTTTTAATTAGGATGAAGAACACCTAGAAATGCCTAACAGGTACATCCAAATACCCCAAATTTTCTGAATAATTTCTCCAAATATCTTTATCCTAGCATCTGTGATATATTTCTTGGAAGGTGTACTCACAATACCAAACATTTATTTGCACTGGCAGCCTTTGAAATGAAAGCTCTTTGAAAGGAAAGAGCTACTGAGGCATGCACACGGGATCCTGAGTTGAGGATGCCTGCAGCATCGCACCTCTGAGCTACTCACATTTGACAGGTAAAAATCCCCACTATTCACATTCCTTTTTATATCCTTTTACCTTTCAAGAACTCCACCTCAAGTCACGCATGGTGGCACATGCTTGTAATCCCAGCATTTGGGAGGCTGAGACTGGAAGATCCGGGTTCTCGGCCAGCCTCAGCTACCTAGTGAGGCCCTCTGCAACTTAGTGAGACCCTGTTTCAATATAAAGAATAAAAAATATGGCTGGGGGTACAGCTCAGAGGTAGAACGCCCCTGAGTTCAATCCCCAGTACTGAAAAAAAAAACAAAAAACAAAAAACCAAAAAAAACCAAAACACACACACACAAAAAAACTCCATCTTAATGATACCATCCCAGTCCCTCCCAGATGCAACTTATTTAGTTATTTAATTATTTATTCATTTTTGGCACAGGGGATTGAACCCAGGGGCATTCTACCTCTGAGTTACATACCCAGCCATTTTTATTTTCAAATTTTGAACCAGCATCTCACTAAGTTGCTGAGACTGGCCTCAAACCTATAATCCTCCTGTCTTCAGTCTCCCAAATATTTGATTATAGGTGTGTGTCACCATGCTTGGGTTTATGTATAGCATAAAAAACTGCAAGTTTTCTTGGGCCCTGATTATTGTTGCCAGTGGAGGGATCGTAGAATACAGAGGGTACTTGATAGTATCTGGCTCTGGCAGACATATTAAAAAACTTAAAAAGTCTTTACTGATGAAGTATGAATAAGGTTCCCTCATTTATTACACGCCAGGCCGTTCAGATCCAGTTTTGAGGACCTATGCAATTGTTACAGCGTGGACATGGATAGGAGCTAGTAAAGCTGTGAACAAACCTGTTGATATGTTTACATTTTCTAGAAATAACAGTTTCTTCATATCTCATTATGCACTTTTTTTTTTTTTTTTTTGGTACTGGGGATTGAATCCAGTCTAAATATAGGAGGTGTGTTCACTCTCATAAGTCGTAGTGAACATTAAGTTAAAATACTGTGGGGGTTTGCAAGTAATGACATGGGGGCAACGAGCAGTGCTGGCTTTAGCAAAGTGAAACTTACCCTTCTGTGATTTAGACCTGCTATAAATAGAAACGGGTTAAAAGGTATTATTTAGGAGTTTCCATTATGCAGCTGTCTACTTAAATCATTTAATTTTGGCATCTCATCCAACTCCCAGTCTCCATCAGAGACAAATAAGGAACCATATGCGAAGGCATCTGTGGAAATCTTCCTTTTATTTATGACAGCATTAACGTGAGACTCCGAAGTCGGTTACTTAACAATAATAGACGCTTCCTTCGCACCTATAGCGCCGGGTTACTTGGGCACATCCCTCAGTGGTATCTTATACCTACTGCTGTTTGCTTCATTATATACAGATGCACAGCAGTGGAGACAGTAATAGTCTTTCTTAATTAAATAAAGCTAAGTGTTAATTAGTCCGAAAAATTGATTTATTTTCAGCACACGAAACTTTTCATAGCGGGACTCTCGCTTTTAAAGAACAGGTTGTATTCTCACTTAGAACTTTCCAATTTCCTCCTTTATTTTGGGTTTGTATGTGGAGTCTTGTGGTGGGATCTAATCGTCATAGAGAAATTATAGGTCTACAGATGTTTTCAAGATGTTCCTCTGTCAGTAGCAGATTATCCCCTGTAGCAAAATCTCATTAAAGTGCAATTTACAGAGCTCTGCTGATGTTGCCATCAACCAAAATTAAAGGCATTAATTTTTCAAAGTTCACAGAAGTCCTTACATAAATGATGTAGCAGTTTGCAAGAACAATTTACAGAAGTGTTATTTGCAGAATTAACCTACATTAACAGAACAAATGTTGTAAGGGTGGAAGAAAAGGCTGGGCAGTGAAATTGCAGCTGTTCCCATTTTATATTAGGTGGTTGATGGAAAGAAGTGTTGAAATGTAACAATGACTGCTGGCTGGGTGAAAAGTTGAGACAGGAAAATGGATCGGAACGACCTCACGAAAGAGTTAAGCTTAGAGTGATCACCAGTTGGGACACCCCGTGAGACCTGAAATTCCACTTTGAAACATCTGTAGTCAATATCTTTAAAAATATTCTCATTTAGACAATGAGTTTATGTACCTCATGTTGTGAGTATTTCTCTTCGATAAACTGCCAAATGTTTGAGAATTTATTATCTGTACCTCAACTGAGTCGAGCTAAAAGTTGTATACCATCATGGTGTTCACAGCCCGAGATGCTAAGGTGAGACTCTCCTGGTAGAAGAGAGAGACTTTCTTCTAGCATATTTGCATTTCTTTCCAATATGCCTGTTTTCCCCCCAAGCAGAATTTTGGCTATTAAATTTAAAACACCATAGCTGAACCTTCATAAGGAGTAGAATTTTGCTACCATGTTTGTTTTAGAACAGAGGGTCCAGTTCTTAAAACTCATTAATCTTTACTCATCTTTTCCCTTTCATTGCATTAGTTATTTCAGCCTGGATTTGAATCTCATTGTATAAATGAGAAGGCTCATCAATCCTACCTGGTCTCAGTCACTTTTCTTGGGAAGGCTAATGTTTTCCTGGGATCCCGGGGATGGCTTCTCCTTATTTCAGGGAGTCTGGGTGAGACCTGGTGATTAGGGTAAGGGTGCGGGAGGACACCTGTGCCCAGATAAGTTTGGTTTTGACAGTTTGAGTCAATGGCTGATACAAGTTGTTTCTGTTTAATAGCCAGCCATTGGATGTGAAATTGTGTTCCTAATGAACAGGTGTGTGCGCATACCATTCAATCATTCCACACATGCTCTTGTAGCCATACGAATTCCTGTGGTTTCAAGCGTGCCAGCCTCTATTTGCTTTGTCTGGGTGCACACCCAGTTTGATTACACAGGTTTTTTTTTTTTTTTTTTTTTTTTTTTTTTCTGTGAATCTCCCAAAAGTTCATGGACCTTTCTCAGGAATTACTATGATAAATATGCCTTTTTAGAAATCTTAAAAAAAATCAAAGAATATCACAAATACAATCAAAAATAAAAACTAAGAAAAATCAGTTCATGGGGAAATTTGGTAAGAACACATTTGCTATAGGTGAGTATAAGATTCAGGGTTGTGCTAATAAACTTCATTGTTTGGGAAATTTTTGTATCTCAAGATGACAGTTCCTCAGGGGACCAGGTAAAATAGATGTCCACTGGCCTTTCTGCTGAGCTTTTCATAGAGGATATCAATTATGTTCCAGAATGATGGTACCATCTGTTAACCAGGGGCTGATTTCAAATCATCAGATATTGGTAGGAACATTAAGCCTTGCTAATTTGCATAGTATCATTATCTCTAATACAAAAAATACATTTGGGAGAAAGTATTCTCTGGTCCATTCAAGTATGAAGACATTCACTCGGGTACAGTGTAAACCCTCTAATATACAATGAGTAAGGTCCAAAGACATTGCTTCTATCTGCCTTGAAATAGAGAAAGCTGCAACTGTTACTTTACTATCTCTTAAACAATAAATATGAGAAACTAACACAGATGGACTATGAATTTCATGAACAACCATAAAGTGCTAGCCAAAAATATTTGTGAATTTTACACTCTAATTTTTCCTCCATTAGATGTTCCTTAAGTTGCTTCATTAATCTAAAAACACATGGTAGAAAATTCCTTCTTATAATACTAGTAATTTGCTCATTTATATAAGGTTTTACACTTTGCTTAAGATAACCAGTTTACTAAAATATTGCTGAATCATTAATTTTCATTTTTATTTGATAATAAGTATCTCTTTTCCAGACTGAACTTACTTAAAGAAATAAATAGCCAATAGAAATGTTAACAAGTCTGATGCGATACATATATGCATATTTATGTTCACACATCTAATTTTAGATAATAATTGTATGTCATCAGTACAATAGAATGAAAATTCAGATATTTGCTTTATAATTTGAGAATAATTACATAAAAACTCTTAAAACACATTGCTTTAAAAAAAGTGCCAACTAAGCAAGAAAACATTGAAAACATGACATATGTCTTTACTGAATGATAACAAATATTATATTCATAATATCACTAAACATTTTTTCAGCCTTTGTTCTTACATTCGTAAGTGGAGAAAATAAATTTTTTTAATAATTGACTGATTAGAATGGATTTCCACTTCATATAATAAATTCTGGAGACCATATTTGAGACAAGGTCAGGGAGCACATCCTAGACTTCACTCACAGTTCCTAGGCTTAATGAATAATATGGGCGATCCTGGGTCCTGTGACTCCTGCCCAGTGACCACGGACTTCCCTCCCGTGGGAGCGCCTCCTGCAGCCGGTGATGCCCAACCTGGTTCCCTCTGACCCTAACAGTCCTTCTTTAACAATCCAATTTCTTTCTGGGCCACTCAGGCTCTTACCAAGTATTCTGTCCTCCTGTCCTTTGTAAAAGCTTCCTTGGTCTTGACTCTGTTTTCCTGTTTTAATTTAAAACAATGGCATAGCTGGGCATGGGGGTCCATGCTAGTAATCCCAATACTTGTGAGGCTGAGACAGGAGGACTGCAGATTAGAGGCCAGCCTCAGTCACTTAGTAAGACCTTCAGCAACTTAGCAAGAGACTCTTTTTAAAAATAAAAATAAAAAGGGCTGGAGATGTAGCTCAGAGGTAGACTGCTCGTGGGTTTGATCCCTAGTATCAAAACAAACAAACAAAAAGCAACAATGGCCTAAATAATAAAGAGAACTCAATATGTGTTTCTTTTGGCAAATTTGGTTAGAATTTAGTCCACACCTTTGACAATTACTATGGAAGAAACAGACATGTGTGTGTGAAATAATGAGCAGATGAAATGGTGGGACTACTTAGGCAGCTGGCTATTTCTCAAAATTCCTGCAAATGAAGCAGCCAAAGTGCGAGGCACCACACAGCCATGGTGAACAGCTGCACCCAGAGTCAGACAGAAGCAAGCATGAATCTCCTCTCCTCCCTAAGGAGAAGGAAACCTCCCGAGCAAGCAATCAGAGAACAAGTGAAATACTTGAGATCCTAGGCCAGAGTGGAGCAAAGCACCCTGGGAGTGCAGAGGAGGCCTGAATCGCTCTAGGAACCACTGGGTCTAGATGGGAGCCAAAATACAAGGGGAAAATCAAGATAGCAGGATCAGGAATAAGAGGGCTAACAGCATGTGCTGCATTTTTTAAAATGTGCTTTTATTGTTGCATTATAGTCTCACATCATACTGTAAATCATGCTGACTGACATGCATGCACACAGCCCTTGGTGCCCCTCTCTCACCTCCCTGTCTCCCCCCTTCCCACACAGAGGACTGAGACTGATATTGGGATTTTCACATACGTACACAAGTCGATGTTAGTATTTCCAAGAATGAACCTCAGTCTCCCCCCTCCCCTTCCCTTAGACCACCTCCCTGGCTCCACTGAGGTTCCTCCTCCATTATCTGGATCCCTCTGGTATCCCAGTTACTCCCTAGCTTGTGAATATTAAAGAAAACATACATCCCTTCACTCTTTGTGACTGGCTAATCTCACTTAACATAATGTTCTCCAGGTCCTTCCATTTTCTTGCAAATGACATTATTTTATTCTTCTTTATTGCTGAGTAGAATTCCATTGTGTGTATTTCCCATAGTTTTGCGATCTGTTCATCTGTTGATGGACACCTGGGTTGATTCCATAATTTGGCTATTGTGAATTGTGCTGCTATGAACATGGTGTGCATATATTACTGTAGTTCTCTGGTTTCAACCTCTTTGGAAGGATACCCAGGAGTGGTATAGCTGGATCATATGGTGGATCCATTCCTAGTTTTCTAAGGAATCTCCACAGCAGCTGAATTAGTTTGCAATCCCACCAACAGTGTAGAAGAGTTCCTTTTCCTCACATCCTCACCAACATTTATTGTTATTTGACTTCTTGATGATTGCCATCCTGATTGGGGTTACATGGAATCTCAATGTAGTTTTGATTTGCATCTCCCTGATTGCTAATGATGTTGAACATTTTTTCATGTATCTATTGGCCATTTGTATCTCTTCTTCTGTGAAGTGTCTATTCAATTCAGTTGCCCATTTCTTGATTTATTTATTTGTTTTTCTAGTGTTAAGTCTTTTAAGTTATTTGTATCATGTGCTGCATTATAGGATAAATAAAACAATAATAAAATTTAAAATGAATTTTCATAAAATCATAAATACATACAACATATTTTGAAGTATTTAAACAACACTAAAATGTATTTTTCCTTTTCCAAATACTTTCTTAGTTATTTTATATGTGCATACAAAATGATGATATATTCAAAACATTATGTTGAGCTGAGTGTGGTGGTGCACACCTGTAATCCCAGTACCTGGGAGGCTGAGGCAGGAGGATGGCAGGCTTGAGGTCAGTTTCAGCAACTTAGTGAGATTGTGTTTCATTTAAAAAAGGGACAGGGGTATAGTTTGGACATAGACTGTCCCTGGGTTCCATCCCCAGTACCACAAAAACCTAACCCCCCGCCAAAATCATTTTATGTTGTAAAAATAATATTAATCAGGTATTGTTCCTTGGTCTTTATAAGTACCCCTACTACCTTTTATCTATGAATATTGTACAGATAAAATAGTATATTGGCCATAATAAATGATATACACAGAAAGAATAATTCTTTCTTGGACATAACAAAAATATTTAGCTATACATAGAGAAATCTTAAAAAAAATTTAAAAAGTTCATTGGAAATTTGGGCTACTATGATTATTTAATCCCTTAAGTAGAGCAAATTTTAAAGTTTTTGTGATATGAATGAGTAGTCTATTGAAATAAAATCATCTGATATATAAAATGAAGTACACTGTCACCTTCAGAGAATATTTTAAAAACTAAATATTATGAAATGTGTGCATGTATGCCTTTATCAGGTTGTACCTAACAAAGATGTATGATTTCAATGCACTAATTAAAAATAAAATTAAAAAAATATTATGGATGCATGTAACACCCAAGAAATAGTGAATACTTCCCTTTGGAAACTATTATACTCCAGGGAAACTGATTCATGAAGGTCTCCTTCAGACAAGAAAATTGTTTAAGGTACTTCTTTGGATATGCAAGCCTTCAAAAAATAAATGTCTGTACTGAAAACTTTTCAGAATAACAAATAACCTACCATCTTTTGGTCATTCACTTCATGCAAACAACCAATCTTCTAAGATCCTGACTAAATGTAGACTCATTTTCTTCCTCCCTGGTTTTATAAACTTTGAGAGACTGCAAATCAGGGCAGTTGCTCAGCTAATGACTGAAAATCATAATTGGTTGCAAGCCAAGATACGAATGGAGCAGCCATTTTGTTCTTTTTGCTGAAAGCTAGAAGAAATGGTGGGAGGAGATCAAAATGCTTTCATACACAGATGTATGGGATAAATAATTGTAATTCTTTTTGGTCAACTTTTCATATTTAATTGTTCTTTTAAGTCATCTCACCATTTTAATGTGGATGAGAGGAAGCATGTGTTAAATAATGACAAGAAGAGAAGTTTGTTTTTCTGAAATACACACACTGGCTGTGGTTAGAATGATATTCATGTGCTTGGTATAGAGCCTCTTTGTCTGCAAAATTGGCTGTTTTTACTTTCTCTATGAATATGGGAAAGCCACTCAAAGTCTCAACTGTTCTCTGTTGTAAAAGGGGAATAATAGTAATAAGAGACCTTATAGGGATTGTGTGATGATTAAAAGTGGGCATGAAAAGAATTTAGCACTCTGACTAGCATTTGACAAGTATTCGTAAATGTCATTAATACTAATTAGTAATATAATAAGTATAATAACTAACATTAATGATAAGAATAAAGTAGTATGAAAATTGAAGCCAGTTGTGATGTGGTATAAAAGTTCTTTTAAATAGACTATGTCAGCGGGTGTGGTAGCACACACTTGTAATCCCAGTCCTTGGGAAGCTGAGACAGGAGGATCACGGGTAGAGGACAGCCTCAGCAAGTAGTAAGACTCTTGTCAACCTAGTGAGACCTTGTTTCCAATAAGAAGTAAAATTGACCTGGAGGTGTAGCTCAAAGGTAGAATGCCTCTGGGTTCAATCCCCAGCACCAAATAAATAAATAAATAAATAAATAAATAAATAAATAAAGACAATATCTCCTTCCCATTGCAGATATTATAATTCTTGAAAACAGTTTTTTAGTAAATAACTGTTTTAACTGTATAATAGCTTTAATAATACTATTTAGTAAATATTGTTAACTTAAATATAATTTATTATGCTATAGTTAAAAGAAATTTAAGTGGAAGAAAAATTTTATTCTATAACTAAGCTCTAAAAGCAGAAAGGTTTTTAGAAAACACTTGACATTAATACTATATATGTTATGTTTTTAGTGGTATATAGTTATACATATATATATATATAATATATACATTTTTAGTTGAGAGTAAACATTTTATCTTTGAACAAAAAGGCCAATTCCCCCAAAAGACACCCCCCCTTAAAATTGCATTCATAATAGGTTGTCTATCTCAAGTGAGATTATCTTGCCTGTCTCAATTCTTTAGCACTTGTGGGAGGGTTCTGGTGAAATTCGAATTGACTTATTGATCAGGCTTTAAGTCTGAGAATATCAGCATAATGGGCTGTCTCTTCATTATCATAGTGGGAGTATTTCAGACCTGAGGTAGGTGTGTGTGTGTGTTAGTACTAGATGCTACGACTACAGAAATCTTTTGAAAAGCAGGCATATGCCGTTTAAAAAAAAAATCTATCTCTTTGAATGTATCTCTTGATCTAGATTTTAAAGAATAATATATTTTTATATACTTTTTTTGGTACTAGGAATTGAATTCACGGGCATTCTGTCTCTGAGCTATAGTCTCAGTCTTTTTCATTTTTTTTAAATTTTGAAATAAGGTCTAAGTTTCTGAGGCTGGCCTCAAACATGTGGTTGTCCTATGTCAGCCTCCCAAGTACTGGGATTACAGATACATATCACCACCCTTGGCTAGAGATATATTAATATATATTATATATGAACATATATAATATTATATATCTATAAGTACATGCATATGCTGCATATATACAAAACACATATTTTTAAAATATACATAGACACATATCCATATTTTTGATGGAATTGGTGTGTGTGTGTGTGCGCACGCTTGCGCATACACTTTTATTTCGGCTTTTTCCTTCACTGCCCCCCCCCTCCCCCCACTTTACAGCGTTGCTCTTCTCCCCCGTGATGCAGACATTCTGGGCACTTCACTTTCATTTCACAGGAAGGAGTGGCCAGACAGAAAGAACTCAAAGGATGCTTCATCCTCTGCCTTTTTCCTCTTTTCTCCCCCCCCCATTGCATTACCTCTCCTTTCTTTCCTTCTGTCCTTTCTTTTTGGCCACTCTGTTTTTTGGTGAGAAGAGTGTCCAGCTTTGTATTTTCTTTCTTCCAATCATTCTCACCTGTATCTTAGCAAAGAGATGGATAGCAGAAATAGCGCAGAGCATAGCAAATGAGGGTAGGACCCCTCCCGGAACGGCCTCTGTTCATTCCCTTCCAGAACTGCACAGGTGAGCAATTGGTTGGTGATGGTCTGAGCAGTCGGTGCTCTGTGTAGTATGATGTATGATTAAGGTGTGGAAACACCTCTAACACCTCCATCTGCTGAGGGACTCTGCCAGACACTTCATATTACTTTATTTTATGCACATAACTATGTGGTAGGCATTATTTCCCCTCCCAACAATCTCTCTCTCTCTCTCTCTCTCTCTCTCTCTCTCTCTCTCTCTCTCTCTCTCTCTCTCTCTCTCAGATGGAACCCAGAGTCATTCTAACTCTGAGCTACATCCCCATCCCTTTTAAACTTTACTTTTGAAACAGGGTCTGGCCAAGTTGCTGAGGGTCTCGCTAACTTGCTGAAATTGGTCACGAATTTGTGATTCTCCTGTCTCAGCCTTCCAAGTGGGCCACCACATACAGCCTATTCTTCTCTCTCCTCTCCCCTCCCCGCTCTTCCCTCTCCTCCCATCCCCCCCCTCCTCTTCTCCTCCTTCTTCTTCCTTTCTTCCTCTTATTCTTATTTTCTTTCTCTTTCTCTTTCTCTCTCTCTCTCTCTCTCTCTCTCTCTCTCTCTCTCTCTCTCTCTCCTCGATACTAGGGATAGATCACAGGGACACTCTACTTCTGAGCTACACCCCCAGCACTATTTTATTTTTTATTTTAAAATAGGATCTCATTAAGTTGCAGAGGACCTCAGTAAGTTGCTGAAGCTGGCCACGAACCTGTGATTTTCCTGTCTCAGCCTCCAAGCACTTGGCAGTCATTCTCTTTTTGTAGATGAGAAATCTAAGATTTAAGAAAGCCAAAAACAAGCCGGGCGTGGTGGCGCACGCTTGTAATCCC
>PVLC010006772.1:0-67395 GCA_004027655.1 Graphiurus murinus
GGCACAGGCCAGGCTGACACTGAGTGCCTGTTCTCCCTTGGCTACTGGAGACCTCGTTGGTTTAGAGCCCGCCCTGCTCTACCTTGCCACCCAGGCAGCCCTGCAACAGACGGCCGTGGGGGCGGAGGGCAAACCATTCATTCTGTCTCTGATCTAACTGACCAATGGCCGCTGTCTCGCTGGCTGGGACTGCTCTGGCCACTGTGTGGTTCCTCCTGTTTGGAGCAAGGAGACCTGATGGCTTTCCTGAGTCAGAGATGAACTGCTAGACCCCACGAAAGACCACATTTCTGTATAGATTTCCTTTTCACTTTGAAGAATGAGGAAGGCAGGTCTAGCCTGTCACCCAAACCTGGTTTTTATCTTTGCGAGTCTCAGCCTGTGCCACCAGATCACAGACAGCTCTCAGAGTCCAGGTGCAAGCTCTCTCCTGCCTCCCTCAGAAACAGTGACAACAGAGCGGAGGGCTGCTGAGACGGAAGCCACCGCTGCCCCTCCTCTAGGGCCGCATGCTCTCTGTGTCCCCATTCCCTCAGCAAGAGGCGGCTCGAGCCCGCAAACCTCAAGCTGAGCCCACTCTTGGTCCCCCTACGAGGCCCCAGGCATTGGTCCCTGGCTGGGCTCAGACCTGGGCTCTACCCTTGCCGACAGCCAGATCTGCTGACAGACCTCAGAATGTTCCAGACTGGGCCCTCTCCTGCCCTCCCACCTCTACCCTTGCTGACAGCCAGATCTGCTGACAGACCTAAGAATGTTCTAGACTGGGCCCTCTCCTGCCCTCCCACCTCTACCCTTGCTGACAGCCAGATCTGCTGACAGACCTAAGAATGTTCTAGACTGGGCCCTCTCCTGCCCTCCCACCTCTACCCTCGCCCCGACTCATCTCTACACAGCCCCAAGGGGACCCCCAAACAAGCTCAGTGGGCTCCCACTTCCTCACAGCACCCCGCCTGCTCAGGCTCTGTGTCCCAGCTGCCTCTCCCTCCCCAGCTCTGGGTCTAGTCTCGTGGAGTGACCACGAGCGCAGGAGTCCAGCACAACAGGTCCAGGTAGTGGGTGGTGAGCGAACCAATTCATGTCAAATTCTGTTATTTTTCTTTTGCATGTCTAAACCTAGAGTTTCTGTTCTTTAAAGTCTTTAACAAAGGATTTTCAATGCAACAATTATTTGGCTATTTAACTACCTGTATACATTTGATAAATGGTGGCCTCTCAAATATCATTTAAAACATTTTCTTAGTTCCGTCTGAGTCCTGGAAAGGGGTTTCTGAACTGCTCAGGATCAGCCTGGAGCAGTGGTCACACCTGTTTCGACTGAGGGAGGAGAGTGGCAGGATCCTTTTAAGAGGGTGAAAAATTAAACAGGTAGTTGAGGACACATCTGTCTGAAGCACGTGCTCTTTGGCCTCAGGACGAGACAGCGCCAAGGTGAGCACTTTTCGCATGCAGCGGAGGCCCCGATGCCAGGAGACAGGCCTAGCCCACTTGGGACCCTGCCAGGAGGTGCTCAGAGCTGCCGCCGGCCAGCACCTCTCCTCCTGCACACCTGACTGCTACTGTGTCCTGGTGTGTGCGCTGCAGGACTCCAGGGCCCTTGGTGTCACTGGGTGACATCCAGGAAGCCACCAGTGTGTACAGCATTCCCTCACGGGGACAGAGAACCTGCTCAGCCCCAGTCAGAGCTTCTCAAGAGCTTCGTTCCCAGAGAAACTCTGCTCTGTGCCCCGTCACAGAAGCTACGGGTCTCTGCACAGCTGCAATGTCCCAGAAGCAGACACTTTGATGCAGATTGGAAAGAGGTGCAGGGAGCGCTAGCACAGATCACCCTTCCTCCTCAGGGCCTGCTCACACCTCTGAGGGCACGTCTCTAAAGTACACACCACAGTGAGTTCTTCGCCACAAGCTCCCACACGCTGCACCCCGTGAGAACCAATGACAGCACAGAGGGCCCTCCCGGCGCGGTGCACACTGGCTAGGCCACCTGGATGCATGGACCCAGCCACGCCAAAGGAGTGGGCCGCACACAGCCCCAGCCACGGACACGGCCTGTCCCCGAGGTACGTGTGACGTGACTGGACCCCGCCCTGCGGGACAGCCCAGCCCCTGCTGCTCTGCCTGGCCTCCCTGGCCTGCTCTCCCACCAGTGTGGTCTGTTTTACCTGACGACTGGCCCATCAGATTTTGAGCTTCTTCGGAGGAGTGTAAAGGCAGCTTTTCTCCTGGAGAGCAAAGAAGAGACAGGTTTAATGTTTTGCCCTCAAGGAGATAAGCAAGGTCCCTTCAACTAGGGAAGCTCAAAATATGACTGGCGCTCCCACAGCTGATGTGCATGGTGGCTCTCACCGGCCACGGCCGCCGGGGCGGTGCTGCCTCTGTGGGAGGGACGCCTCACTGCCAATGCCGGGCTAGGCGGTGGCCGGCGCCACCCCTGAGAAGCACAGCCATGTCTGCTGTCGGAGCACCTGCTCCCGCAGAGGAAACGCCCGGGGGCTGGCCGAGTGGAAGCCTTCCAGGAAGGCCACCCAGGACGGCCTGCAGACTGCACAGAGCACTGCTGCCCGGGCAGACCCCGAAAGGGGCAGACCTCGCCTCACAGGCAAGGACACGCATGGCCAACGGTGAGGTAAAGTAGCCCACAACGGGAGAGGCAGACCGCCCCCCGCCCTGCCTGGCCGGGCCGGCCCACTGCGCTAGCTCTGCACTCAGCACTCGTGCTGTGACTGCGCCCACGCCACTCGCTGCACTGCACAGACAGCTCAGAAAGAGAGAAAGTCCCCAGGTGAGAAGAGAGGAGGTCAGAAAGGGCAGCTGGGTACGTACCGGGGAAAGCGGGGTTGGTCTGTCCGAGGGGAGGAAAGGGGGTTTGCTGCATGGCCAACTGGTGGAGCTTGGTCAGCTGCTGGGGCAGGAGGGACACGAGAGCTAAGAAGGTTATTGTCATCGAGCACAAGAACACCAAATCAAAACGGCAGTAACAGAGCTTTGCACAGAGAGGGGCCATGCGGACACATGGCAGACGTGGCAGACTCAAGGACTTGGCCTGGGGGGAACTAACAGCCCGCAGTCAGCGGCCTGGGGCCCGGGCCAGCCACGCCTCCCCCCGCAGGCCAGTGTGGAGGGAGGCTGGCAGGCTCCGTGGGCCAAGGGGGTTCCAGGAGAGGGTGTGAGGGCCACAGAGCGGGGAGGCCGGCCTCCTAAGCGATCCACAGACTCACACTAGCACCTGAGGGGTCCAGAGAGGCGTGACTTCAAACCTCGCCCCTGTCCCGGCCCTGGTTCCCCCTGCCCCACAGGCCTCACTTAGATGAGGGGGCTTGGGGGCCTCCCTAGGGCCACCACCTGCCCTGAGGTCACCTCCAGATCTATGTGGGGCTACAGGGCATGAGTGAGAGGCCGAGGGACCTGAGGGGTGCAGCTTTGTGCGGAAGTGGCCTGCAACTGTGCTGCCAGTCCCCAACAGGCACACGGCTTCTCGCGGGACTGTCACACAGTTTCTCTAGTTATTTGATCTGAGCCTCATTTCTTAAATACAAACTAAGCACAGTAGAAGATAAAGGCGACTGTGCTGGGCTTCGTCTGGCTTGTGGCAGCTGAGGGTGCCCTGGGACGGGGTGCCAGGCAGAGCACACCTGCGGGTGATGTCCCTCCTCCGGCTCTTCCCCATTAGAAAGCCCAACTCAGCAACCCAGTGGGTCCCCGTGCAGCAGTTTGCCACCGACTTGGGCTCTGAGTTGGGCCTGGGCTCTTGCTGTCCGGTGACTGTGAGAAGCCACCACAGGCCAACCACACAGCTGATGGATGGGGCGCTCGGGGAGCAGAGCTGCTGCTCCAAGTGAGAGGGGCCAGCTGCTGAGCAGCCTGCCCACGAACAGTCCCTGGGTGGTGTGGCCTGGAGGCAGCGTGGGTCAGCAGCAGCAGGCAGTGCCTTCTGGTGCAGGTGCCCAGAGATGAACGCCCTTGCCAGTCCCCAGCTCCACAGGGGAGGTGGGGTGAGGACGTCTCTGAGCCAGGTGTGGGCTGGAGTAGGCCTGCAGGAATGGGGCTTCTGGGGTGCTGGCCTGCCAGAGTGGCCCCTTCCTGCTTCCACATGGTGGGGTCCTGACATGGGGAAGCTGGGCCTCAGGGTCACACCTTTGAGAGAACTCACAGGTGTGAGTACCTGGAGACTGGGTGTGTTTGTGGCTGCAGGGAAAGCTGACAAGTAGTCTGTTTCCCCTGGCCTGGCTCCCTGCGGGACCCCTGCCCCATCAGATGTCTGGTTCCCTCTCTGCCCAGAAAGATGGCAAGTGCTTACACTGGGCATATCTTGAAAGCAGCCTCCCCTCTTCCAGGCCCTTCAGCATCCTGGCTCTTTGCTGAGCCTTGGCACCGGGGCTGGTCAGGGGGGACCAGGCTGCATCCTAGAGCAGCTCAGGTAAGGGTGTGGTGAGCTGGGGTCGGCTTTGGCTCTGGGTGCCCTGGAGAGGAGTATTTGATCTGAAGAGCGAGTGGGGACACTGCTGCCTGGCATGTCACATGGTGCCAGCTGCCAGCCCAGGTAGAACAGTGCCCCTTCCTTCCTGGCCGGCAGCTGCCCTGAGATGTGACCCTGAGTGGAAATGCCTGGCCAGGGGCCAGGAGAGCATGACCAGGAGACACTGTTACTAGGACCCCAGTGAAGTCACAGGCAGCACTGAGCCTCCCCCGAGACCCAAGACACTGAGGTCCCCCGGGCAGGGCCTCCGGGGATGGAGACACTGTCCCACAGAGGGGCAGCAGGGCTCCTGGGCACCTGCACCAGGGCTGCGGAAGCCTCAGGAAGCGCTAGGGTGGTCACCTGTGTGGGTGTCCACAGGCCTGGGGCTTCCGGACAGCTGCCCTGGGCTCTCGAGTCCCTCCCCAGGCTCGTGCTCCCCCCAGGACCACACCCCTGCCACCTGCCCCTGCGTCCTGGAGACTGCAAGGCTGCACATTGTTGGTCAGGATGGCAGGGGACAGGATGTGGGCATACCCAGGCTGGGTGGTGCAGGGCCGGCCTGAATCAGTCCGATGTGGACTGCTCGTGTGGAGGTGGGGACTTCTGGGCTCCGTAGCCTCGCTCCTCTGCTCTGTACAGTGGGGGTCGGTGGGTGAAGGGCAGCTCTCGGGGTGCTGTGCACATATCCGTGTGGCTACCTAGCGATATCTGCAGACCTCCAGCTTCCTGCTGGGTACACAGCAAGGCCCAGTCTCCACGGTGGGCACCAGAGGCCCCTGGCTGGCACAATACAGGCAAACCAAGTGATCCATATGGCTGGGTTCACTCTGACATTCTGAAGCTCAATCCTACAACTCTAACCCCTCCTGTCTCAATACACGTCCTGCTGTTTATGAAGATATGACCACATCAGCAAACAACAGCCTCCAGGGATGGACTGGGCCAGCCCTTGCTGGACTGAGGGTGGGTGTGGTGCTGGGGGAGGGCACTAGCATCCTCATCTAGGCTTGGCCCTGCCTTGATCAACCGTCACCCTTGGGACTCGATTTGTGTTTTTCAAAGGAGGGAGCAGGACTAAGTGCTGAGTGGACTTCCACTTACGATAACCCTGCCATTAGAAGCAAACACGCTTTTGGCTCCAGTGCTTCCAGATCATTAGGAGGGAAGGGATAGAGGCAGGACGAGGGATGGAAGGGAGGCAGCAGGAGGAGGAAGAGGTGGGAGGTATCACACAGCAGTAGTCCCCTATAACTCTTCCCACTTAACGCTGCATCCGAATATAAAACACAGACTAATATGAATTCGTAAGCGTTTGTAAGTACACACGCCAACATCACCAGGTGCAGATACCCACGCACCGTGACTCTGGCAGGGACTGACCACACTGCCGTGGTTTTGGCCCACACTTGCATTTCTTGTCCTGCGAAGCAGTGTGCATGAGTGTTGCCCAGTTTTCTTGAGGAGTCATTGCTGCCGGCTCACAGGACTCCTGTGTGTTCCAGATAGCAATCCTGTTTCAGCTGTGGTCCACACTCATTGTCCCCACTGTACTCATGGTGCCCCGAGACAAGCGATTCTCAGCCCACAACACGTCGATTCATCAGCTCCTCCCTTCCTGGTCTATGCTTGTGTTTTCCTTAAGAAATCCTTCCCTAAGAAATAAAGGACATTCTCCTAAACATGCCATGGTTTCCTCTCTTGGGTTGATGTTCTTGATGTCTGAGGAGGGTTTGGTTTGTCGTAAAGATCTGCTTTCCCTGGCACCATTTGTGGACGGCTCCTTCTCTCCCAGGGTCTGCTCTGAGATCCCATGGTGGCAGGCCTTCTTACCCATGCGGCTCAGATCCTGGGCTCTTGGTCTAGTCTGCTGCTCTACTGGTCTCTCCATGCATCCAAACTGTACAGTCTCAGTTACTGTGACCTTACAGCAAGTCTTCAGATCTGCCAGGGCAAATCTCTCTATCACAGATACGAGAGAGAGAGACAGAGACAGAGAGAGAGAGAGCGAGCGAGCTCCTGGGGATCAAACGCAGGGCTGTGTGCATGCTGGGGTAAGTGCTCAACACTGAGCTATACTCTTATCTTCCATATAAATTTTAAAACAGCATGTTAAGTTCCTTGAAAAACATTTTTGAGATTTTGATTGGAATTATATTGCATTTATACATCAACTTGGAAAAGACTGACATCTTTACCATACTCAGCATTTTAATCCATTAATATGGCCTCCCCATTTACCTTGATCTTTTGGTCTTCTTTCACTTTCAATAAAGCAAGCATTTTTTAAATTCAACTTTTCATTATTGATTTCATACTAATTGCTTTGTGATAAGAGAGTATGGCCTATATGATTTCAATTTTTGAAAGACACTGATGACTTGCTTTATGGCTTGGTATGTGACCAAGTGCTGCATATGTTTTCATGAATTCTACAGCTATGCTGGGTGTGGCATTCAACACATGTCAAGTATACCAGGGTCACTCACTGCTCTGTGGTCACTTTCTTATACCTGTCCCTGTGACCTATCACTGACTGAGAGAGAAGTCTGGTAAGTTTCCACCATGAGATCTACCAAATTCTCCACCAGGTTTCTTTTGGTTAGTATTTTCCTAGAATATCTACTTCATTCTTTCAATTTCTTAGGTCCTTATGTTTTAGATGTAGCTCTTGAAGGAAAAAAAAAAATTACCTTTCTTGTAGTATGCTTGTCTATTTGTTTAGCCTTCAAAAAACATAGTCTGGTAGCCTTTGCTTCTTAACTGGAAAATGTCATTCTTTTCCTTTGATCTCAGCTACTCATGCATTTAGATCACTGCATTTTATTCTGCATCTTCTAGTTGTCCTGTTTTCTAGAGTTTTTTTTTTTCTCTCACTCTTTTTCTTTTGGATTAGTTTTTTTTTTTCCTTCTTCAGCCATTTTCTCCTCTGCATTGCTATAGGTGATTCCCTTTCTGTTAGTGCTTATTTTGAAATCTTAACAAGTGTACTTAGGTTTATATCTTTACTCTGTAGTGCAATGATACAATGAATTACCCAATGTGTTATTCCCCTCAACCACATCCTAATCTTATTTGTATTATTATTTTTTTGTGCTACCACCAGCCCTTTTTATTATATTTTATTTTCAAACAGGCTCTTGTTATGGTATCCATGCTGACCTTGAACTTGCGATCCTATCTGAGCCTCCGGAGTAGTGGAATTACAGGTGTGCACCATTGCACCTGGCTATGTGTACTATTCTTGCCCAGTCAGTTCTGTTCTGCTAGTTCCATCAGTTAGCATTGATAATGATTTTACAGATGGTCGGTGCTTATTTTCCCAAATGCCTACCATCTTCCTTGCTCAATACTCCTTCTTGCAATTCTAGCTTTCCTGTTGGGATAATTTCCCTTCTTCCTAAAGAGCATCCATTAGAAGGTCATTTACTGTGGGCCTGTTGGTCATAGCTGCTTGTCTGCAAATGGTTATATTAAGTCCTTGGAAGATCTTTGAGCTAGAATTTAATGTTGGAAATAATTGTCTTTTATTGTGCCACCATCTTCTGGTTGCCATTACTGCTGGTGAAAAGCCAACCAGATTTCTCACTGTTGTTCCTCTGTAATATTCTTATTGTTTCTGTCTACTTCTAAGATTTGACTTTGGTCTTATATAGTTTTTTTAATTTTTAATGTCTAAGATGGATTTCTTTTTGTTTACCTTGTTTGGGATTGTTGGGATTCCTGAATGTGAAGACTGGCTTCTCTACTAATTTTAGAAAACTCTCAGAGCACACTGAATAGAGCTGCTGAACGTCCTGCTGCTGAGAAGAAAACCTGCTTTTGGTTTGCGTGGCACCAAGAGAGCTAAGAGCGACATATTCTCTGGTTGAGCACAGCCTGGCTAAATCGACATACGTGTACGACCTGGCTTTTTTCCTGTAAGTTGTAACCTCTTCTACAGGACCCAAACGGTTTTTCCCCAGTTTGAGCAAACTGCATAGAGTTCATTTATCTTTTTTCTATCTTCTGCTTATTCCGTATAGGGTGGGTGGCTGCATCCGGCAGGAGGGATCCAAGCAGACTCCCTGGCTCCCCTCTCCCTTCTGCTAGCTCCTGGGCTCACCTGGATACACTTCCCTGTTAGTCCTCTTTACTGGTGTTTCTCAGACTTCCATGTATCAACAAGTCATGCGAGGGCCTTGTGAACCTTCAGCCTCTGCTCCTGAGAAGGGGCAGGCGGGGGAACGGCACATGGGAGCCATGCCACTGAATGGCTCAGCAGAAGAGGGCGCTGCAGGCGGAGGGCAGGTTGGACTCCAGCCTTAGTAGAGGCTAGTTTCGGCCTCCAGTTCAGGGAGGCAGGAGGGAGGGACCAATGGCGTTCTGCCTGGCAGCAAGGAGGGCCAGGGGAGTCTCTCCAGCACTCCGGCTCGGGGATCCTGAAACTCAGAGACAGGAGTGGCCATGCGCTACGTGTCCACAGGATGCAGTGTTGGTGCTTTCCTCTTCTTTCACTATCTGTGAGTGGGGCAAACCCCACACCCACCTCTCCCTGGATTCTGGAGGGAGACACTGACTGGGCTCTGCAGTGCACGGGATGACTGCTCCACCTCAGAGTCTGGTTGTATGCCTGCCCACAGCGCCCTTCACCAGAACACAAGCTCCACTATTTCCCCAGGCTGTACTAACTAAAGAGAGACTTCTTAGCAGGTCTTGGTGTCTGTTTACCTCCTGATGGACTTGAACACGCAGGTGTGCCACTCCTGATCACCAGCCCACAGCTCTGCCAGGGGAACCTCTCGGCGCTCCTGCTTCCTCCTGCGTGGAGCTGCCGGTCTGGAGGTGCACGCCACTGGCTGCACAGGGCTCCGGTGAGAGCACGGATGGCAGGTCCTGTGGGTACTCACAGGCCTTCTTCTCATTTTTGTTTGCTTTAGGGAATGGGGATGTTAAGTAAGGCAGGGACTTGGAAACTTGGACTCCATATGAGACTCCTACACATGAGAGTGTTTTTGAAGTGCAACACAGACGGTTCCTGACTTACAACATTCAACTTACGATGGGCTAAAGCAGTACGCATTTAATAGAAACTACACTTCGAATTTGGATCTTTTCCAGGCTAGCGATAGTGGTTAATACTCTACTGTAATTCTGGGCAGCAGCAAGTCACAGGTCCCTATCAGCCCCATGATCATGAAAGTGAGACAGCTGACATTCTACTGTGCGCTGTGGTACTAAGCTGGGTATTCAGTAGGTTACATGCATCAAAAGACTTTTCAACTTAGGAAGGGTTTGTTGGGATGTGACCCCACTGCAAGTTGAGAGCATGTGTAATTTCTTCCAGAGGAAAGCAATTCTTTCCTGGTGTAACTGCACTGCTGCAAGTAACAAACACAGGATGAGAGGGAGCTGAGCAGCCTGCCCCGTTCTCCACAAGCCTGTCCAGGCCCTGTGCATCCGCTAGCCCTGTCCCATGTCCCCGTACATGCTACTGCTTCCCTTTTCTGTTTCTGAAACCACACCTGGCCTGACCCTGGCAGAACAGAAAGGCATGGAAACCGTTCCCAAGGCTTCGGAGCGCCATCCCAGGCCACTTGACGGGACGGTGACTGGTAGGCCAAGTCCCTCCTGCTGCTCAGCAGCACGCCACACCTCCTCACAATGCACTCCCAGGGCACTGGAGTAGGCGACACGGGGGGGGCGCAGAGGACTGGAGGACACCAAGACGTAGGGCAGTGAGGAGGGTGCCTAAGGGCCAACTGGAAGCACTGCTTAAAATCAGGCACAGGAAACGGGCATGTTCAAATGTAGCTAAAGAAATAGACCTAAGGAGTAAATCTTCTGATAGTCTGTGTGTTTGATTTATGGTTTTGTACAACTAGGTAAGGAATCAAGCTGTTAAAGGTATAGTATATGCCAGCCTCTTCGGTGGAAATAAAGTTTGTATTCAATTAACGTTAAAACAAAACAACACTTCCTGTAATTATATTTGCATTCTAAGAAATCAAAGCTTTAAAAATTCCTACTAAATACTAAACTCAGAGAAAAATTGTATCTTAGACAGGTTGTGGTGGTAATCCCACCACAGGTTTGAGGCCAGCCTCAGCAACTTAGTGAAACCTTGTTTCAAAATAAAAAAATAAAATAAGGGTAGGGGTGTAGCTCAGAGATAGAATTCCCCTGGGTTTAATCACTAGTACTGAAAAAAAATTTTTTAAAATTGCATCTTGGGCCACCATCAGCTATGTCACAAAACAATCACTTTACAATCACCTGAATGATTGTCCAAGTCTTCAATTTTAAGTGCTTGAGACAAAGGTACTTTTGGAAGTCCCACTGTTTGCTCACAAGTAACATGGCATTGCTATAAAAAAGATGACTTTCACAAAAAGTCATTTCTCAATCAATAATCAAAGATCATGCCTCTTGCCCTAACAAAATACCTTAGATTGCAAAATCTGTAAACAGCATGAATTTACTGCTCACAGAGTCCAGAAAGCCATGATCAAGGTGCCCGTAGGTCCCGTGTCTGCTTCCAAGATGGTGCAGGGAGTGCTAGGTCCCGGCATGGTGGAAAGGCCAGAGGGGAGGCAGCTCCCGCAGCTCTTCTTAAGAGCACTCACTGCACTCACGAGGCAGCACCCTCAGGCCCTACGTATCTTGCAGAGGGCCACCCTCTAATGCCATTACATCGGAGGAGGTTAGGTCTTCACAGACATTCAAATCATAGCAGCAAGTATTTCAGATCTTACCATACACAACAGGCAATTCTAGAACAGCTAGTTATACATTAGTTTAAACTACTCTGAAACAAATAATCTGTAAACACTATTAAAGAGATACTAAGAAAGGCATATGAGAAAAGAACAAAACAACCAATAAACCTGAAAATCAACCAAACCCATCAAAATCTCTCGTGCTTGCACATGTGGTGTCTGTGCCACAACCTTTTGAAATCTCGGGGCAGAAGCACCTTCTGTCAGAGCCAGTGTCAGAACCCTTTCAAAAGGGTTGGTGAGAGCTTTGGGCTCCTTGGTCATAGGAAACCCACAAGGAGTTAGCCAAATGGTTCCTGCAGTTCTGAAGGTCTGACTTTAAAATTACTGCCTCGGGCAAAGACGGACGCACCTTAACCTACCAGTCAACAGGTTCCAAGGGGTGCCAGACCTGCCCTTCTTTGATCTCAGGCTTTCGGAGCTACAATTGCACATATGCGTTTCCAGCTGTGTAGGATGCCCACCAGGGCATTACAGGAAGACTGGGCCGCCCTGGAGTTTGGCACTCAGAGCACTCTATGAGGAGTTCCAACCTAGCATCCTCAGTGACCCGTCCTGGCCCTGCACAGGTGTGCGCACGCTCTGCTTATGCAGAGTGCTCCAGCAGGCAGAGTGAAGCCCTAAGCACATCCTGGTCAGGAGGAACGAGGCAGGTGGGTGCAAGGTGGCTCGCAGCCTCTGCCTCCTGAGTGTCCACAGGTGACGAGCTGAGAGCAAGACGCGGCCAATGCAGAGCCATAATAGTACTGGCAAAGGTCTAAAGCCAGGAGCCATTAAACATGCCTCTGGGTGTGAGCGCAAGTGGGAAGAGCTCTTCTCATCTGTCTTTCTCATTTGCTGCTTTATTAAAAAGAAAGACAATAACATTTATTTTCTACTTAATAGAAATTTACCTGCAAGGATAGTTGAATCTACGTTTTAAATACTTATTTAGTATTAGTTAATTCTTAAAAGCCCTCTCTCATCTCGCCTTCAAATCTGGTCCAGATGAATGTCCCTCTCCTGATCATCTCAAAAGCAAACAGTCTGCAGAAGGCGGGTGGCACTGCATGCTCTGTGGCTGTGGCCCTGCCCAGCAGGTGCCCAGGCCTCTCTCCAGATGCACAACAGAGACGCTTGGGGAGCTGTTGAGCTGGGCAAAGGCTCAGCACAGTCAGGGAGGAGACACCTCTGAAGCGCACAGCATGCAGCCACTCCTGTCTGGCCACCTTTCTCTTTCTCCCCTCACTCCTGCTTTCCCAGTACTTGCTAGCATGGGCCCTGCTGACCGGCATGCCTAAAGTTGTCTAGTGAATAGCCCTCTGCTCACAGCTGAACCCTTTGTCTCATAGTCCCTAAGGGCTGAGAGCCCCTACTCCCCCAGCACCAGCTATTGCCTCCTCTGCACCCAGGCCTCTGCGCAAGGAGCTGCTGGGTGTGGTTCAAGAAGCAGACTAGACTCTTCTTCCCAACAAGTCCTTCAGGATGAAGTCCTCCTTCAATACCAGCTGTACATTCAGACTGTCCCGTGACTAGATGTCTGAGCAGACCTCGGTCGTGGAGCCACGTGATAAGGCCAGCTCGAGTGGCCCTGGTAGGAGCCCCAGGACTCCAGCGCCCTTGCCTGGTGTCTTACTAACTCTGGAAGGAGAGCGAGGCTCTCTTTGCTCTCAACACTTGGAACTTTGTCCACGGGCGAACACTGCTTCAATCTGGGCTCTGAAGGGGTCATGCAGCTTCAGCGGGCACATAAAGGCCCTCACCAAGGTACTCCTGAAGATCTGTCTTGATAATGTCGCCTAACGTAGGTGCACACACAGCACCATGCCCACTCCTGCCCCGGGGGGTGAGTTTGCAGCCTGTCACCCTGGCATGGGGCTCCTGCGGGGGCCATGTGCGGGAGGGAAGCCCTGGACTGCAGCAGTCCGTCGGAACAATTTGACATCAGGCCAAGTCCTCAACACAAGCAGAATTAGTGCTAAGAGGTTAAAAGGTTATTCAAGGTCATATGGATACAACACAGGTCAGGAACACTGAGAAAACTGATTAATATTATTGTGTAATATTAATATTAGTAGCAGTCAACAGCAGCATGCAGGTAGGTACACGATAATCAGAAGAGAAAGGCGGAAGGGAGACAAAGTGAAAACTCACATCCGGGTGGGGGATGGCGTACTGTCCCTGGATCGTGTAGGCCTGGAGAGAGAGAGAGAGACCTTCAGCTCAGGATGCGGCAGGACCTCGGCTTGTCCCTCGCTGGAGACCTTTCCCTGCCAACACGGACCCTCTGGTAACAGTGCTCTCCCTCAGTGTACCCCTCCGCCTGCCCATTCACTCAGGACAAGGGGCCAATCCTCCAGCAGACACAGTGAGCCCAGGGTCATGCGCCTCCCTCTGAGCTGCGTCAGCGGAAGGGAAGGAAATGACCAGGCCTCCATGTTCCCAACTCTCGCTTCTGCAAGTTTCCTAAGAGAAAAAACCCTAAGGATGATCTGCTTAACCCTATAAGAGGTCCACTGATTATAAGTCAATCATCAAAGTAAAAGTTTTGGGGAAATATTTACCCCTAAGACATCTAAAGAGAAAAAAGCTTTCAAAGGTGATCAAAATCAGTTTTGCAAAAGCCAGACTGAATAAGAAATGGATCTTAATCAGTCACAGGATTGGCCCAATTCTTATCAAATCTGATTCAGGCCCCAAAGATGAATGGGGGATCCCCGAGGCACGTTCAGTTTCATCATTTCCCTCAATTCAATTCTGTGACTGAGCCAGCTGAGGTAACCCTGCAGGCTCTGGTCCAGCCTCACCTTGAAACCAACAGGTCCCTTCAGCTAGGGGGCCACCCGCCATTCAGAAACTCCCGCCAGACAACAAACGAGCACACGGAATCAAGGGAGAGCAAGATCACGGATGAGGTGTCTGGCCGTGGTGGGTGGGGTGCCACCGGCCTGGCGGAGGCCTGGGGGTGAGCACCTGGCTTCTATCACCTGGCTGGGTGGGGCCTCTGTGTCCTTCTGATAGGACACCCTTGGAGCTCCAAGTGCCTGAGAGGGATACAGGGAGACCCCGTGTCACGTCTATGGACCCCAGACCCTCCTGCAGGTTTCTAATGTGCCTAGAGTTTCAGTCTAAACAGCCCAAACTCAACAGGGACCCAGCCACAGCCCAGCTTTGAAATGGAGCAAGGCCCCAGTCTGGGACAGCCCGCAGTTTGGTAGAGGAAGTAGAATCTTATCAGATAGAGCGGTGTCCCTGTGTGTCCAGCCTCAGGTTCAGGAAGGTGGCTGCGTGGGACATGCTCCTGTGTGTCACCTAACGTGGGGACCCCTGCTGTCTTCGTAGGCCAGGCCACTGGGGTGTGTGGCCTGCTGCTCTTTCAGCCACACACGTCTGAGCTGAGCTGTCACCTCTGAGGTCAGCTTAAGTAAACCTCGTCCTGGGCTGTCTTGCTGGCTTCTTTCACTCACTGCATGTACTGGTTCACACCTGCGCAGCTCCCTCGGGTGCTCAGGTGATCTCCCCAGGCCAGTTGCTGGGGGTGCCACTGAGTACCCTCAGCAGCGGCACCTTCACGGCCCCGACTCACCCCAGGTGACGGTGCCCAGGCCACCTCCTCGAATTCTGCCGTGCATCCTACTCCTGGGGACCTGAGGGTCTCAGCATTGAGGGCAACCGGGGGAGGGGGCTGCTGTCTGGGGGATGACCTGTACCTGCACCTCTGAGTTTGTACTTTGGCTTCTTTCCTGGGTTACCATGGCACTCAGAAGTGACTCCCATGTGACTCTGTCCCCTATGCATAGCCAAGGCCACGGCTGGCCAGCCTAGACTGTCCTAAGGGCATGGTGGCAGTCCCTCAAAGGAGAACATTCCAGTGACAGCCTCAGGGCACACGCGCCATGGCGGTCACCACAGTGACTGGAGAGGGCTATGCTGCTGCCCATTGTAAAGTGGTGGGGTTGGGGGACATGGGCCTCAGTTCCCTCTGGTGTCACTGCCCCTCGAAGTGGGGCTGAGACCCCAAACCATGTGATTTGACAGACCCACACCTCTATCAAGGTGCTTCCCTCTGAACAAAACCCTACTTTTTTGGGGGGGGGTCTGAAGATTGAACCTAGGGGTGTTCTAACCTCTGAGTTATACCCCATCCCTTTGTATTATTTATTTTGAACAGGTACTTGCTAAGTTGCTGAGTCTGGCCTCGAATCTGCGATCTTCCTGTCTCAACCTCCCAAGTACTGGGATTACAAGTGTGTGCCACCACGCCTGGCTAGAACTCTACATTATGCCACGTGATGTCATCATGGGTTTGTCTGAACGTTAGGGCAGAGCCCACATGGTTACTGACCTGTCATTAGGCCATGTATAGGGGGGAAAGCAGTGGAGACAGTTTGAACAGGGGACTCTGCTGTGTGACCAGGTGACCTGTGCTCCTGGAGGTCACACGGTGCACAGGGTGGCCCTGGGGCCCAATGGCTGTGAGGTTTGCAAGCCCTGCCTGTTTTCCTGACCTGTGAAGAGGGGCGTCCCACATGCTGGGTTGTGTGAGGAGGTACACTCACGGGAGGCTCCCTGCCAAGCCTGAGCACAGACAGGTGGGGAAGAGGACAAGTGGTTGCTGAGAAGCCTGTGGATCTGACCTGTGAGGGTACACCATGGTGCTGGCTAAGGAGCGGGCAACGTGGGCTCCCTGTCCTTCCGTCTAACATGGGGTCAGCCACAAGATCTGATAAGATTCCTTCACACCATGAAGAAAGACAGGAAGAGTTTCCTTTGCCTTTCTCCTTTACTGT
This sequence comes from Graphiurus murinus, assembly GCA_004027655.1. Classification (NCBI taxonomy): domain Eukaryota; kingdom Metazoa; phylum Chordata; class Mammalia; order Rodentia; family Gliridae; genus Graphiurus; species Graphiurus murinus. The sequence continues at coordinate 15,981 of PVLC010006772.1, forward strand.
TTAATGATCAAGTAAACCCCCACGCCCACTCTGCCCTGGCTGGGCCACCTGTAGACAACTCTGTCTCAACTCTCCCTTGAACAAAGACAGACATCGCGGCCGACTGGACACGGAGCTCTTCCCGGCCAACCCCCGGCTGGACATGCTCGGTCGGGCCACAGTGACCTGAGGGGCGCTGTGCGGAGGCTGGTGAGCCCTTCTCACGCCCCTCCTGCAGAGGCCTGCTCCTCTCACCCCTTCCCTTCTGGGGGAACACCAGGACAGGGCCTGCAAATGTGGCTGCTCTGTGTCTGTGACGATGCCTGGGTGGCAGATGAGGGACAGCGGGGGAAGGGTCACGGCCACAAAGGTCTTCTCACACATGCGCACTGCGCTGAGTGCATCACGGTGTCTGGAAACACGTGTTCAGGGGAAATGGGGCCCTTGTTCTTCCAGTCTAACTGCTTCCACTAGGAGTCCTACAGTCACCCAGAACGCTCCTGCCCTCTGCCTGTCTGAGTGAGCAGCAAGTTTAGCAGGTGCTGCCAGGCAGATCCTAGGGCACACACGAAGCTGAGGGCCCCTCCTGTCTAGAGCGGGGGTCCTCTCGTGGATGCAGCTCTGAGGTCAGGCCCCATGTCTCCATCCCCCGCCCCGCTGCCTGGTGCGGGCCGGGAGAGCTCGGTGTCCAGCACGGTGGGGGAGACGTGCACGTGAGAAGGCGAGAAAACCTGAGTGCACTAACGGGCAGCGGCGGGTGCTGCAGTAAAAGGCTGAGGTTGGCAGTGGAGGCCGCGAGCGGGTCGGCTCTTACCTGACCACCTGCAAAAATGACAGGGGTGGAGGCGGGCTTTGGGCGGTAGGGAATGGTGGCACCTTTCGGTGGGGACTAGGAAAAGGGACAGGAGAGGGAGAGAGAGAGTTAGAGGAGCCTCGCTGCTGGCCAGGGGGCCACCTTCCCCAGCCCGCCCCTCTGTGCAGACCCCTAAGCCCCAGACTGGGCCCGGGGAAGGACTCCGCAAGCCCCAGCACACAAGGGCGGGGGGCAGCCCGCAGCCTCATGCCCGTGTCTTCTGATGGGCTCCTGACAAGCCCTCAACAGACCCCGAGGCCAGCCCGGCCTGGCAGGAGTCAGCGGCCCCACGCGGTGTGGCGTGTGGCTGTGGGGAGCCAGCAGGCAGTCACCAGCTTTGTGGTGCTTGCTCTTGCTGCTACGGCCTGGTGCGGCCCTGGGGACCAGGCTGTACATGGCACCGCCAGGGCTGGGCATGGCTGCAGCCTCACAGGTGGACAGCTCAGCGTGCTCCGACAGAAGTACTCTCGATTCCTCTGGGGAAAGCTGAGCCTTGCACACAATGCACGGTGGGAACTCAGGTCCAAGCCACAGTCAGTAGAGATCGTCCCCGGAAACTCAGAAACATTCTCTTCCATCATTAAAGAAAGAAGTCACTTTTATTAAAAACCTTGTAGATGCCAAATGAAATATTTCACAATCATGACGAGGTTTTGCTATAATTCTCCGGGACTGTTCTGTGTCCAATGTACAGGAGTCTTGAGTAGACAGCCTTCTCAGTACGGAAGTCTCCTAAGCTCTTCACCGTGTCAGAAGCGGTTGGTCTCCCCGGCCCTGTGTGGCTGTGTCCCCCGAGAGCAGGTCCCAGGGGCGGGCAGGTGGCAGCACAGCGAGGCAGAGGGCCCAGCCTGCCCTGTGGGGAGTTCTGTGGCTGCAGACGCTCAGGCCAGGTGCCCCAGGCCGTCAGGTGTGACCTCGGCGTGTTCCCACTCTGGAAGTGTGTGGTGGTGGAGGACGTGCTCCTCAGGGTGCGCGGCAGGCCCTGCTGTCTGTGTGACCTCGCTGCGGGCACGGGCTGTGGCGCGGGGCTGAGCTGGCCCAGGCTGGGTCTGGGCGATGCTGGCTCCCAGGGAGGGCCTGATCTTCTGCCTTTGCGGGGTCCTGACCAGGAGCCTCTGTGCAAACGGGGCCCAGTGAGGTTTCACAGTCAGACTCCGGGTTTGTTGGGGAAGAAACCCGCCTGAGAGCAAGACGTCTGTACTGTGCCACTGCTGCCCAGCCCTTCGCCACACTCCTGGCCCTGTGTCAGTCCTGCTCCAGCACCCTTGACCCCCACCGAGGTCAGCGCCCCGTCCCCGTGCTGAAGCAGCAAGGGACCGATTCCCAATCCTGTTCTCAGCCGTGAGGGAGAGGCTGTGGGCATGTGTTGCTGAGTGCTGGCCACAGAAGGTGCTGGCCCCATTGGGCTCATCTGAGGCAGAGCAGCCTCTTCTTTTGTAATTTTGGGGGAGCAAGGCACACCCCAGAGGCAAGCCCGAAACCCCTGTGATCCACAAGGACGGTCTTTGACCATCTTTTGCCTTTATTTCTATCAACTCTTCACTTAAAAGCGGGCCCCACTGTTTCCGCCGGGGATGAATCCTCCTTCCCTGGTGGCCTCCGGGTGCTATGTGAACAAGAACAGGAGTGCTGGCCAGGCTGACGCCCTCCGCTGACGTTGGCTGTGTGCATTTTCACTGTCGCGCACCTCACAGCATTGGAAGGGGACAAGGAGGTTCCCAGCATGGCCCTGGGACACTGGCGCCCACGGTCCACAGGTGGCCTGCCTCTGAAGGGGCTGCACACCCCCACCAGGAAGGCCACCTGCTTGAGGACTCCGAGGACAGCATGCTGTGTGTCCTGAGGGGCTGGGCCTGGTCTCTGGTCGCTGCCACTCCAAGGGTGCCTATTCCTCAGCCTCCTTGGGGTGGGTGCCAGCACATGAGCTGCCGGCCTTCCTGATGAACCTCGGGCAGGCCTCTGGGGCTCACCCTGACAAGTGTGAGGGGAAGATGTCACAAGAATACTTTGAAAAATATTTTTAGTCAGGCAAGTATACCTGTAATCCCAGTACTTGGGAGGCTGAGACAGGAGGATCACAGGTTCAAGGCCAGCCTCAGTAACTGAGACCCTCAGCAAATTAGCAAGATGTTATTTCAAAATAAAAAATAAAAGGGGCTAAGGATATAGCTCAGAGGTAGATAGTCCCTGGGTTCAATCCCTAGTATCAAAAATATCAAACTTCATAAAATACCATACTTCAGGAAAAAAAAATCTACGCAAATTTTTTTGAAGTTAAACATGGGTTTTGAGTCTGGGTGTAGAGTGCACACCTGTAATCCCAGCTACTTGGGAGGCTGAGGCAGGAAGATAGCAAGGTCAAGGCCAGCCTGGGCAACTTAGCAAGGCCCTGTCTCAGAATAAAAAGTAAAAAGGGCTGGGGATGTAGCTCAGGGGTAAAGCATCCCTGGTTCAAACTTCAATACCCGAAAAACCCCTACAATAAAGTGGAACAGAACTATGGGGTTTGAACAGGAAGCCAACTACAGGAGGTGGATGAGCGGCAGCTGCCTCACGAGGCTTCAGCTCCATGGGAGACGCAGAGGATTCACAGGTGGTCCCAGCAGGGAGGCAGCTGGGCCACCAGTGGAGCCCGAGAGCCTTCCACGTGAGGGGGGCTGCTGCAGCGAGAACAGCTATCAACAGTGCCACGGACTCTGCTTCGTTCAGGTTTGGGCTGGAATTTAAACTTGGTCCTTTCCCTCCTCTTGTCAAGGCTCCTCTTGCCCTGCCAGGTCTTCTTTGCTTCTGTTCCCTTGTCTCTGTTTTCACACTCTGGGTGCTCTCCTGTCTGTCTTGAGCTGTGCGGCACTGTGTGGTGTGGCCCCCTCTCCTGGAGCCCGGCAGCAGGGCGGTCTCCAGTTCTTCCACATCATCTGCCCTTCCTGAGAGCCTCTCCCCAGCTCCACAGTGAGGGAGAAGCTCACCCTTCTCTGGGCTGTCCCACACTGCCACACGAGACGGTGGCCCTGGAGCTGGCATTCACAGCCCAGGGCAGATGCCGGCAGCCCTCCCCAGGACGCTGGCTCACGCAGCCTGGCTCTCATTCGCAGCCTGGAAAGCCCGGGCCGGGGACCTGCCCGCTCCTGATGCCCAGCCCCACGTGCCCCGGCCGGCCGAGTGAATTCTCAGGACACAGGAGGCACCTGAGCCCTGCCAGGATGCTAGGGGGCCACAGGCAGCGAGCCGGGTGCTGGGCCACGTGAAGGTGGCAGGTGACATGTGCTGGCCCATGACGCACAAACTGTACCTCCAGCATGACCACACAGATCTGCTTGACGCACTGGATGATGGCATCTGGCGTCCCTGAGATGGTCACTGCCCGCTCTGTGGAGTTGGGTAGCATGTCCCCGGCCACCTGGACCTGGGCACCTGTGGACTGAAGAGAAGGGACATTGGAGGGGAATGACAGGGAAGGGGTGGCAACGTGCACAGGGTGAGTCTTGGGGTGCATCCAGGGCAGTGTGCACCATGGAGAATCCTTTGAGCCCTCCCTCTCCCATCCTGGGCCCCCACGGGCATCCCCTGTGTCACTGCCCTCCATGCCCGCCTGGGCACCCCAGCCTCTGCATGTCCCCTCTGGGGCTCTGGGGCCCCTGAGGCAGACACTGTCCCATCCCAGCAAGCACACCGGACAGGAGGCTTTGAACCTCTAAAGAGAAATGCCTCTGCTCTTCCCAAACACAGAGAACCCCATCTCCTCTACAGAGTTCTGGGTTAGAGAAAGACGGACCAGTTGGAACCTCGATCCAGAGTGAGCTGAGGGAGGGCAGCTGTCCTCCTGGTAAGGGTTCAGCTTCCCTTGGAGTCAGCTGTGTGTGCCCACCCACACCTCCTGCAGCCTCCAGGAGCTTCACCCCAGGACGTGGGACCTGTGAGGGGGCACCTCACAGAGGCAGAAACCCAGGCCTGAGTGTGGCTTGGAGCTCAAGGCTGCTGGGTGGATCTGTGGACGCGGCAGGGGTCCCTGCAGCCCACTTTCACTTGTTCGTTGGGCTGGCCCTTTCCGCCGCATGGAAGCTTCGGGCCAGCAGGGTCTGTGGTAGTGGCGCTGGTGCCTGCCCACCACACTGGGGACATGCAGGGAAATGGCTGGGCGGGGAACATCCTGGTACCTCCCTGATCTCCTTGATCTTGGAGCCGCCTTTGCCAATCAGGGACCCGCACTGGCTGGCGGGGACCACCAGCCTCAGCGTCACCGGGGGCTTGCTGGTGGCAGGGCTGTTGCTCATGGAGTTAATGATGTCCTAGGGAGGAAAGACACGTGTTGGTCCTGCATCAGAGTGCAGCCTTGGAGCTCCGGGAGATGCGGGCACTGCATCTCTACCTGCGCCAGCGCCGTGCACCCGGGAGAGCGCGGGAGCCCCTCCCCGACACAGAGAGGCACACAGGGGACAGGCTGGGGGTCAAGCCACACAGGGACTCAGAACAGGGCACAGGCCAAGAGGACACAGGGAGTCAGGTCTGGCCCTGTCACACAGGCCTGGTGGGGAGTGACGGGCTCTCTATGTGGGCTAGTGATAGGGTCAGCCCTCTCAGGAGCCACCCCTCACATATCGCCATTTCCAAGTAATGATTTATGTAACACAATCTGCTCTGCACCCAAACTTGCCTCTCTTCTTTTTGAAAACAATGTCAAGCTTATGGGAAATAGCACATCAGATCATCCCTAAAGTGATATGCTCAGGAGACGCAGGAGGTGGAGGAGAGCGGTGTCCCTGGAGTGTAGACCTGTCCCTGAGGGGCCTTCTGCCAGAAGTGGCCAGGAGACTGCTCTGCTATGTGCGTGGAAACCCTGCGAGGCTGAGTTTTGTTACTCCAGCATCACTGATTACAGAGGAAGCAGCTGGAGAATGGGGAAAGAAACCAAGGACTAAAGGCAGAGACAGACACACAGACGCGGCCAGGACGCAGTGACAGGGGTCAGCAGCCCAGGAAGCCATGCCTGAGCCTCCGGGGCACCGAGCCCAAAGTGACCAACACTTGGCCAGACTCTGCAGGGGCCTTCATATTGTTCACTTTGGACAACTCAAGATCAACCAGAAGCTCAGTATGTGCTTGCTCTAGTTGACCACTAGGAGGCGCTGCTTCCTGTGAGCCAGCCCGCTCGAGTGACAGCCTGTACCAGCGTGCTCAGATGAGAAGTCATTTTCGGTTCAGTGCAAACTTCCCTCAGTGTGGGCCACACCCCTGGGTGACCCCTGCCGTAGCCAGCTCTGCATGCATAGCCTCTGCTGCTTGGCCAGGTGGCTTTCTTCACCTCCACAGGCTGCAGGGCCCCTTGCCCTGGATCCAGCTCCCACCCGGGCTGCAAAATCCCTAGGCGCCCCTCCCTGCTGCTCTTGCCTGTGGGGTGGTCCCGCTCTCCTGGTGTTGCCTTCCTTGGCTGCTCAGTCCCAGCCTGGGCCGGGGCTCGGTTGCTGGTTCCCATCTGTTCGCATCTTCGATGGGTCGGGCTGTGCCCTCTCACCCAGCTGCTGGCTTTGGTGTCTGAACAGCGTTTCTCATGAGGAGCCACAGAATCAAACAGAAGCTTCTGTCTGTGCTCATAGACTGGGCTTGTGGTTCTCCTAGACCAGCATCCACCCGGACCAACTTTGCTGAGGGTCACCAGTAAAACCAGACGAAGCTCCCCTCCTGTCAGCTGTTTGTGTCAAGAGTGTGGCTTTGATCTGGGGAGACTCCCTTTGGTTCCACCTGCCAGGATGGGCTGAGTCTGGAGGCATGCGGGCGCTGCAGTCCTATGCACCGCTGGCTCCCATGGGGCTGTCTGCCTAGGGCTCCTTGTCCTGATCCTCACGCCTGTCTTTCTGGTGGCATCCCTCCAGCACCAGTGGCCACCTTGGGAAGACTACACTTGAATAGGAATGGTCCATTCAAGAGGTGGCTTATCAAAGAGAGGGAAGAAGACTTCTCAGGCCCATTGGGGTGGCATTTTTTGATTGGCGTGAAGATGTTTTCAAATAAAATTCTGGTTTAAAAATTGCTTCACTGGAAGATTCTTTGGTTAAAGTGAAAAGCAACTTGACATGCTTCAGCAGCAAGGGCGAGGCTCGTCCAGTGGCCCCCTTTCCCTGTCTCTTAGCTCCTCTCTCACGACCTCCGATTCCACCTGCCTTTCCCCAGCAATGCTCCTAAGACCCCCAACGTCAAGTGCCTGTAGAACCCCCTTCCCCCAACAAATCAGCTACACAGGAAACTGCAGAATCGAAACCTTGAATCAGAGCTGAATGAAGAGCTATGATTTAGGATTCCTTAAACCCAGACAAGACCAGTAGCTGTTAGAATTTTAAATTCTTTTGGTGTACAGGACCCAGGGTTACCTGAGCTATATCAGCTTATATCCAAAAATAAACCCAAGGGTCAGAAAAGGCCCCCAGAGATTGAAATCAGAATATCCATGTTTATAGAAGCACAATTCACAATAGCCAAATCATGGAACCAAGCTAGATGTCTATCAACAGATGAAAGGATTACAAAATTATGGGATATGCACACAATAGAATTCTACTCAGCAATAAAGAAGAACATAATTATATCATTTGCAGAAAAATGGATAGAGCTGGAGAACATTATATTAAGTGAGATTAGCCAATCACAGAAAATGAAGGGTCATATTTTTTTTTCATATGCAAAAGTTGGGTAGTAACTGGGATACAAGAGGGACTTTAGACAAAGGAGGAGAAACCCCAGTGGAGCAATGGAGGGCGTCAAGGAAGGGTGGTGGTGGGGAGGAGGGAGAGTGTGTGAAACGATCAATGCCAAAGTCAATGTCATGTATGGGGAAGGGGGCGGAGTGGGGAGGGAGCTGGGGAAGCTCACTGAGCGCGCTGTGCACGTCTGTCCTCATCACTCCGAACTGCATTGTGAAGTGAGACTACAACACACAGTACAGTGTGTGTGTGTGTGTGTGTGTGTATGTGTGTAGTAAAGAGGCCACCAGAAGGGCAAAGCCTCCTGGAACATTTCTAGTAGAAATTGATTAGGCCGGTCATGCAATGCGGACAGGAGGGAGGAGGCTCGAGGATTTCTGGGACAGAAGGGCTGGAGGAGGCGCTGCTCTAGGAGCCACCCTCCACTCCACTTGCTCAGTGGAGTCAAATACAGTCTGAGGATGGAGATTAGGATGGACAGAGACCCTGGGGCTGAGCCACAGGCCTGGCAGATCACGTGGGAGGGACCTAGTACATGTACGGCCCCCAACTCACAGAGCCCTGCAGCCTGTGCCTGCCCCCGTTGCTGAGAAGGATGCATGGGGACACTCAACAGAATGGACCCCAGAAAAAGGAGGAGTCCATCTTGAAGGGAAGACAGACAAGTCCCTCAGTGCAGATGAGGGAAGAGCATTGACCTCCTACTGCACCCTTGACCCCAGAGCTAGGTTGTTGTGGGTCTAGACGGCCATCCCCTCCCTGCTTGGTGGGGCCCAGTGGAACACACCCTCCATGAGCGCCTTACTGCGTGGGCCCTGCTCTGCCCTCACCAGCACACCTGGGTGGCTGCACCTGGACTGTGGGCCCCGGGCAACCATGCCTCCCACTTCTCATGGTCCTCAGTCAAGACTTAACACTTGACTCATATTTCCCCCAGTGATTCGGTTCTCACTGCAGATGATCTCCCCCGTGTTCAGACATCCTGAATAGGACTGTTTTCTGGCTCTTGGCCTTGGCAGACTAAGAGCCTTGACCTAATATCCTCAGTTCTGAAGCTGGAGGTTGTCAGGCTGGGTGATGGGGACTCAACTGTGGCCCCAGTGTGCCCACTTAAGAGACGAGCCTGCAGGAAGCTAAGTGAGGCCAAAGGGTGGGCTCTAGTCTAACAGGACTGGAGCGACACTAGGGCTGTGCCACAGAGAAGGGGCCATCTGCAAACCAAGCCTCACAGCACCAGAATGCTGAGAAATGCGTATCTGCTGTTTGAACCACCGGGCTGCGGCACCTGTTAGGGTGGCCCGAGCACACGGAGCCTGCACCAGTCTCAGCTCTCTTTAGAATATGGTAATATTAGCTGGATGGCAGAACGTGTACTTATGAGCACTTGTCGACCACCAGAGGCCAGAGAGTGAGCACATGCACAGATGGTGGGTATGCTTTTGGGGAGTCCCTGACTCTGGGGTGCCCATCCAGCATGCATAGCAAGGGAAGGACACCAGACATGATTTTTGCTGCAATGTAAAGGCAGAGCTGAGGCAAGGCGAATACTCAAGTTGAAAGAAATGCTCCAGCAAGCCATTACACCAAATGAGCTGCTTCAGTTGGGACCGTGCCTCTAGCCCTGGTTCTGAGAGGAGGGTTGGGAAGGACAGTGCACCCAGGCAGCCTCCGGTGCTCTCGAGAGAGTTGGCTGCTGGCTGGCGCCCATGGCTTCCAGTGGGGATCAGCAGTTACCCAGGAAACCTCTCATCATAGAGCTGACAGATTGGTTAGTATCTGACACCAACACCAGAAGGAAACTGCAAAAGACATCTGAGGGCATTTTTGGGCAGTATGTCACCTGTCAGTAACACAGCCCTGGAGCAACTGTGAAGGTGAGACTTGGCCCAAGGCCCATGGACTCCTTGGAATGGGCTCACCAGCTCCCTCCCACCCTGGGATCGAGGTGTCTTAGTTACGGTATGTCTACTTTGGGATGTGTCGGAACATCTCCTTGTGGAAAAGCTACAGCTTTAACATTGCTAGAAAACTGCTTGGTTCTGTTTCCAGGCTGGAGCATGCCAAATTTTACAGCACATGATGAAGGCGCACACGTTATAGGAGCCATTGTGTGAGAACTCTGTCCACGGTTGTCCCTTCACTGAAAACCTGTACTGCCTCACCACCCACAATCTTCTGGAGCTGAAAGGACCGTGGGAACTAAAATTAGGAACACATTGAGGACTGGGAGGTAGCTCAGAGGTAGAGCAGAGCATGTGCTTAGCATCCACAGGGCTCTAGACTCAATCCCAGCACCAAAAAAGAGAAGAAAAAAGAAAAGAAAAAAGGCTGCTACCAGCCCCATGACCATGTAGTCCCCTCCCTTGGGGACACCTCAGTCCTGCCCCTATAACTGGAGACTGAGGCCCCTGCATTCAGGGATTCCACCCTGCTGCTGGGCTCTGCAGTACACAGGCAAAAATGGCAAAATGTTGCGAGAAACCCATGCTGCCCCTCTGCACTACCAGCATGTTCAGTTGTCCCCACACAATCTCTTCATGATCTTCAACCAGGGGCTTTTGCCTCTGCGTTCCGGCTGCTCTGGAACCTCATCAGGAGGCATTGCTGACAACAAACGCGGCAGAGAAACTCTAGGAAGTCCATCTCAGAGCTCCGCGGCTTCATGCTTCACAGCAGAAACCATGACTCAGTATTCCACAACCAGAAAACCACTCCGGTGGGGCCTGGCGCTGGGCCTCAGAGGCCCCCTGGAAGTCACTTCCAGAGAGAGGCCCCCTGGAAGCAGCTACTCTTCATCAGTAGATAGCCGACCCAGCTTTTCACAGCAAGTTGGAGACCTTGGGCCACTGACAGTCTCCAAGACGCTCTCTGCTTACTTTTTCATTTGCTTTCTTATAATAACTGACATCTGGAGTGTCCTCCAAAGGCCCGTGGGATAATCCTGGTCTCCTAGCTTGTGGTACTATTGGGGGGTGGAGGAACCTTTAAGAGGTAGGGCCTGGTGGAAGGTTTTAGGTCATTGAGGGTATGCCCTGGAGAGAGATTATGGGACCCCAGGCTCTTCCTCTTGTCTTCGTGTTTGGCCATGAGGTAGTGGTTTTGTTATACCACACTTTTCCTGCCCTTATGTGCTGCCTACCTCCCCCAACCAACCAGAGGCCTAAAAGCAATGATTCTGCCCAACCGTGGACTGAAACCCCCTAAACTGTGAGCCAAAATAAGCCTTTTCTCTTCATAAATTGATTTCTCACAGGTAGTTGTTATAGTAATGGAAAACTGACTAACACAAAAATTGGTTCTGAGAAGTGGGGTTGTTGCTGTGACTATACCTGATGATATAGAGAAGTCTTTGGAATTGGTTTATGAGAAGACTTTGGAAAAGTTTGGAGAACAGACTAGAGAAAGCCTCGAAAGCTATACGCAGAGCAGATTAATGGCAGATTCTAGTCAGCGCTCAGAAGACCAGAATGCTTTTAAGGAATAAAGATAGAAAAAGCTGTGCTGATGAGAGTGCAGATGACAATGAGGACACTATTGGGAAATGAACTAATGGCTACCTGGTTACACTGTGGACAAGGTCTTATTAATGTTTTGTCCATGCCCTGAGACTTTGTGGAGGCTGAGGATGATGATGAGGTAATGGGTTAGTTTCTCTGGTAGAGGAGATCCCAAGGCAGCAAGCATTCAGACAGCAACAATGGGTATCACTGGCGGCTTTTGGTCAAATTTACAATTGGGAGCAAAAAGCAAAGCAGAAATATTTGGATAACTTGAAATTTGTCCATGTTTCAGTCAGCATTTTCATCACTGTGATCTAAAGATTTATTAAGGATTATGGTTTCAACCCATAGGACCAGCTCTAAAGCATAAATGGCAGCGGGGAGCCTGGTGGAGGGCTATGGCTCTCACATCATGGGAGCCAGAAGCAGACAGAGGAGGGGCTCATGGACACATATGGTTTCTAAGATCACATTCCTATTGACCCCCCCCTCCAGTCATGCCCACCTGCCTATGTTACACCCAGTAAATTCATTCAAATTACTAATCAATCAGTGGATTTACCCACTAATGAGGTTAGAATCCTCACGATTCAATTATTTTACCTCTGAACATTTCTGCATTGCCAATACATGAGCTTTTCTGGAGACATTCTGTATCCAAACCATGACAGTCCAGAAAAGAAATGTTTAAAGGTGTAGCCAAGGGGGATATAGTTTTGAAAGAGACTAGCACCATAAAAAAAGAAGTAAAGTGCTTTGCTTTGGGATGTGAAAGATGCCTGAAGGGAATTTCAGAATTGACAAGGTCACAGCCATCAAAGGTTCAAGAGACATAGAAATGCAAAGCTTTGGTTCAAAGACTTTGCAGGGCAGAGCTATTTGAGAGGAGAGCCCCAGAACACCCTGCCCACCCAGGCTGCCTAAGCCAGCAAGGCACTCTGGCTGCTGCAGCTGTGTTCAAGCAGTCCCAGGTACAGCTCACGCTTGCAACAAACCTTGGCAGTGTCTGCATGGTGATGGTTTGGCAGGCATGCAGAGTCCAAGAGTTATGAGGCCATGAAGGCTTCCATGTAGATTTCAAAGGAAATCTTAGGAGGTCAGGCAGTATGTGGCAGAGTCAGAGTCCCTGTAAGCATCCCTCAACAGCACGACAGAAGGAGCTATGAGAGTGAATGGAGACCCCAGGAAATGAGAAACGTCAGGAACATGGAACATCTGCTGAGGGAACTGCGGGCCGGGAGCACAGCCAGTCCAAGAAAGAGGTCACGTGGGCTGCAATCAGCAAAGCGGAGGAGGCCTAAGACCTCGGGGCCCACACCCTACCACAGCGGGTGCTGGATGCCAGGCCTGGAGCTAGAGGACTTAATGCTTACTCTGCTGGGGTTGCCCTCCTTCGGCCCAGTCTCTCCTTATTACTTCCCCACTCCTTTCTTTTGGAATGGGAATGTTCATCTCACACCACTGTATCTTGGAAGTATGAACCTGTTCTTTTGATTTTTATAGGGGTTCACAGCTAAGAGTTTTCGTTCATCTGAGAGAACTCTAGACTTGAACTTTTAGCACTGGTGGAACAATGCTTTTGCAAGATGGACTTGAGCTTTTGGGGCCAGAGGTAGAATGATAGTTTGCATCTGGAATGTCCATGTGTTAAAGACGTGGCCTCCAGCTTGGTGCTACTGGGAGATTAGCAGTGGGGCCTAGTAGAAGGTTTTAGGTCACTGGGAGCATGCCCTCAAAGAGGACTGGGGACCCTGGTCTTCTCTTTCTCTTTTGTGTTCTGGCCATGATGTGACCGGTTGTGCTATGCCATGTGTGTGATCCTGCCATAATGCGCTGCTCACCTCCACCAGAGGCCTAACAGCAATGGTTCCACCCGATCATGGACCTCCCCCAAACTGTGAGACAAAATAAACCTTTTCTCTTTATAAGCGATCTCAGGTATTTGTTACTGTGATAGAAAGCTGAGAAAAACACATGATTCTTCCTCTCATTTTCAGTAGGTCTTTGACTGTCATCCACTCATAATGGCCTCTCATCACTTTATGATAACTATTAGGTCAAAACATACTCTTCAAATGCCATGGTAACCGGTGTCCTCAATCTCACTGACTACTGAATATGCCCTCAGCCGCCAGTGTAACAACTTCTGGTAATTCTGGCTTCATCAGTTGAGATGCCAGGGAATTGTAGCTGATGCACTGACACGGACAGCTGACCCTACATGAATCGACCTGTGACTGCTAGTTTCCCTCCCTCCTAGGAAAACAGCTGATTGTCTATTGACCAGTGATAAGATCTATTGATCACATGATTCTAAATTTAACTTCAACAACCTTCATGAAGCAATGGAAGAGACTGCTGCAGATCCCTGTAATGATCTAACGTGTGATCTCATGGGGGCCTTGGTTTTTCCCTGTCCCGAGCAACACTCTGCCAGACACTGCTGCCTTGGGGCCAGGAAGCACCAGGTTCTGCTAGTCTTAGAGTGATAGCTCTTACCTTGCAGGGAGAGGGTTCTGAGACCTTTCTATATACAGAGACCGTAATACTACAAACCCCCATGGCTGGGAATTCCAACTCAGATTCATGTTGCCAAAAAGGCCACCCTGACGACTCAGAAACCCTTCTGGAGGAGTCACTGACTCCCTGTTACACAGTGTGCAGACAGCAGTGCTCCCCCTGGTGGGAACCACACAATGAGCAAAGGCTGCAGAGAGTCACCACTGTGTCTGGCAGAAGTGACTAGTGACACATGGGTGCTCTAGAAAACGACAGATATCCTCACCTCCTGGCACAGGTGCTGATGCGTGGTTGCTCTCAAGACTTTGTTGGCTAGGCATGGTGGCACCTGTGCCATTGCTAATGCTTCCTACTGAACAATGGTCAATGGAACAAGCTATACATCAGCTGAGGGAAAAAACTTGGGGCCCCTAGGCCTTGTGGCCCCTGGGATTGGTTCTCTTGGCTGGGGATGGGCATTGGAGCTTTTGAGTTCAATACACCTTTCAGGGACTGTAAATTGCCTTTGTTTCTACTACAGTCATGACATTGCTTTCTATTAGGAGTCCCACGTGTGTCAACACAGCCAGAGTGGTGAAGGTGGACCTCTAGGCTTTCCTGAACCAGTCACCTCTCACACGTGACAGAATGTCTGAAAGGAGAAACTGAGGCACTGAGCCTGTAACTGGTGCCAGCCTGGCCACAGGTGACAAGAGGACGCTGGCTACACAGAAGCCAGAGCGCAGCCTTTGCTGCTTGGCCAGTGACTGCAGCTTCCTCAGCACTTGCTCCCACCCCCCACTCAGGGCAGATGGGGGAAGCAGATACGCCAGGCACGTGCACGCATGCACGGGAGACATCACCAGCTCACCGTGCCCGCAGCCGCCACGAGGGCACACCTGGAACCCTCCCTCTGTCCACTAAGTGCTGCTCCCCTCTCTGCCTGCCTGTGACAGGTGACGATGACTAACCCCGTGCCATAGCCAGCCCCGTGCGCCCACCCTGTCTGTTCTCACTTAGAGGGCCTTCGTTTATTCCCACCAAGTCCTCCTCATCACTTGATGGTCACCCTTAGTTTCTGACAAACGTTTATTCCTCAGTTTGATTACCCTCTTTGAATAAGACAGAATGGAGACAAAAACATGAGCTGGAGCTCGCTGTCAGAAGTACACAGAAGTGCCACGAGTACACACATACTGCACTGTGTGTGCGCCAGCATGTGGCCACACGGCTGTGTCCCCAGCTCTGCCCATCCATACCTAATGCCAGCTGCATCGGCTCTCCTGGGGAATTGGCTGTGGTGGGGTGTGTGGCCGCACCTGGGTCACCCCAGCGGGCCCTGGTCCGGGCCAGGTGGCAGAGCCAGCTAGAAGCTGGAGGTGCAGGCACAGCCCGAGATCAGTGGCGGCCGTGTGCCCTCGAGGAGGTACGGGTGTCCTGAGGCTATGAGGTGTTCAGGGGCAGGGTGTGAGGAAATTCCAGGGAGGTGGGCTTCTCCAGTGTGCCCGAGCTGGGAGCGGCCCCTCACCAGGTGACCAGGGAGAGTACCCGAGAGGCGGAGGGGCTCGGAGGGCAGCCTCGTGGCCCAGCAGGATGCGCTGGGTGGGCGGGGCGGGGCGGCCCGCCTGGCAGAGGTCCCCCCGGAGGGCGCTTCTTACCTCCTCAAACTTGTATGCGATCATGGCGAAGGCCTTGAAGATGGCATCTGTCGGGCCGGTGATGGTCACAATTCTTTCTGGACAGTTTCCCTCCGAGATGTTGATCCTGGCGCCACTCTAGGGCAAGAGCAGAGCAAACACGGTACAGACGCACACCATCGGGATTCTCCAGGCTGTGGGCACACACCTGGCCTGACTGCAAACCTGCAAACCTCCCCTACACTGGGGAGTTCTTTCCAGCCATCTCCTCGGGAGTGGGGAATTCTAACTAGCAAAAGGAATCTAAGCAGTAGCTACAGGAGCCCGAGCCCCACGCATCTAAACTTCTGTGTTGTGCTGTGTGTCAAGGAAGACCCCTCCTCATCAGGACGGGGCCTCGCCATCCCTATGCCACGGGGGCCATCAGGACTGCACAGAGCCCCAGGCCCCTGACCCTGCCACCACCCAAGGTCACGGGGGCCACCAGGACTGCACACAGAGCCCCAGGCCCCTGACCCTGCCACCACCCAAGGTAAGCCACACTCACCTCTTCACGCATCTTCTTCACAGTCTCCCCTTTCTGCAATGGAGATTTAGACAACAGGACAAGGGGTCATTGGCGGCTGGAGGGCCCGGGGGGTCTGGCATGCTCCCCCGGTGCCGGGAGCTTCCTCTGCTGTGTAGGGCCCGCCTGCCCTCAGCCTGTCTCCTGCTCAGCACACCAACCTGGCCACTCACTGGGCCACACTGTTCTCACAACCTCCCAGGCATTGTGGACGAGGAAACGCAGCACAGGAAGGCCAGTGCGCTCACCCGCGGCGCAGCTGGCCAGGTGGGCTGCTCTACCTGACCCAGTGCCCTCTCATGATGGCACCTTTGGCGTGGTGCCAGGGCAAGTGGGTGTGCTATGGGGTGCCCACTGTACAAGGCTGGAGACTCTCCGGGGTGCCCTCTCAAACAGAACAGGTGAGAAAGAGCCGGGCTGAGGAGCAACTGGAGCCCTGCCCCCAAACACACACAGCACGGGGCAGTGGAGGAGGAGAGGGGTGCGGGGGTTCCCAGAGGTGCTCAGGATGCGGCACACAGGGATGTGGCACACAGCATGCACGCTGGCCTGTTCCTCTGGGAATGTGTCCTCTGTTTCAGAGTGGGAATACAAGGAGGGTTCCCCTGTTCTGGAGATTGCTCAGATTACAGGGCCACTGAAGGACAACTCTTTCTAAGGTCTCACACCAGAAAGCTGAACAACAAAACAAAAACAACTCTTTCTAAGGTCTCACACCAGAAAGCTGAACCGGCCGCCAAGGCAGTGCAAAGTGGGGGCTGTCCAAGTCACCAGGAGGGCCCTGAGGGCGCCGGGGCCTGCTCAGCTCGAAGCAAGGAGGGGTGATAACCGGGTGGGGCGGCAGTGCTCCCCAGGGTCTGATAACCTCCAGACTGCTGTGCGCCAGTGGGGGACTGCCTGACTGCAGGAGGCTGGGTGCCTGCTCTGGCCACCCAGCACCGGGGGCTCCTGCTGACCTCACCACCCCCTGACAGGTCCTGAGAGAGGCAGAGTTCATGTAATAATTACCTTCCCAATGATGCTTCCGACTTCCTGTAGGAAAAAAGAAAATCACAGAGAGAAGATGTCATAGAGCAGAAGAGGAGGAAAATGAGGCAGATGCCGCAGAAGCCCACCTGTCTTCCTGACACAAGAGGGGAGAGTTGGTTTGTTTATTAATTAATTAATTAATTTACCCTTTGTAGTGCCGGGGATGGAACCAGGGCCTTGGGCACACTGGGCAAGGGCTCTAGCACTGAGCCATGCCCCAGCCCCAGAGGGGAGGACTTAGCCTCCACCAGGAGGAGGCATCTAAGTCAAGCCATCTGTAAAGAGGCCCATCTGGTGGAGACCAGAGCTGGTGCTGAGGCCAGCTGACAAGCGGCCAGGAGGAGGGCGCAGCCAGTGCCTCTCTAGTGATCCGGGAGGGTCACCCCTACACTCAAGGCCCCATGGAAACCCTGTGGGAAGCAGAGGGAAAGTCGAGTCCCCCCAGGTTTGTGACTTCAGGAGACTGCCACGCTGCTGTGGTGGGGACTCGTTTTAAAAGGTGGAGTACTCAGAGAAGCACTGGCATGTGCTGCTGCAGCTGACGTCATGCCACAAACGGCCGGTGGCATCTGTGCACTGGCTGGACCACGGCACAGCGTCTCCCTGCCCACAGGACACTCCAGAAAAGTGGCACCATGGCATGCCATTTGAGGCAGGGCTGGCCCGGCTTCCAGCCACGGAGATAACATCTTCCCAACTCAGACTCACTACAGCAAAGCCCTCTGCAATTGCCACGCTGCTGCTGAGCCCCAGGAGGCTGTGCGCAGCAGCGGCCAAGGGGGCAGAGGAGTGGGGCCGCAGCACGGCCTTCCTGTCACAAGGCGTGTGGTAGCAACTGTGACTGAGGGGATGAGGAGCCACTCTGTAGACAGCCCTGTCTGGCGTCCCTGTGGGGAGGAGGCAGACAGGCCCCTTTCCACAGACGTGTCCCCTGTGGGGACAGGCCTCTGCCAACAAGGATGTGCCGGCACCACTGGCTCTAGAGCCTGGCCCTGTGCCGCCCTGCCATGATGGGAGACCTGGCACAGACCCTGGCAGCCGGGTCACAAGAGCAGGCACTGTGCTGGGCCCTGTGCGGCCCACAGAGTCAGCGTGGAGAGATAAATACGGAGCAAGTGTCTTGGAGCTGTGTCTATTCTCTGCCTCTGTCTGGAGTCTCGGGGGCCAGGAGCAAAGAGTGCTCCTCGTGCCTGAACCCAGCCTCCAATACACCATCATCCGCTCAAAGGAGTCAGATTCCTGCTAGAGACGCGGCTGATTTCAGTAGGGAGCCCAGAAAGGACAAGAGGAGCCGTGAAAGGGAGATGGAGCCGTAGGAATGGCGGGGACTTTTCAGAGGCCTCAGGGTCTGCGTGTCAGGGACAGTAGGAGCATCACAATAATCGTAACGGCTAAGGGGAACAGTGGCTCAGCAGGCAAGATGGCAAACCCCAGTCCCTCGACACGAAGGCATGGGTGGATGTGTTGAAGGTCTGGGGACATGGGGATTTACTTGGCTCCAAGGACTCCCAGCAGGACTTCCCAGCCATGGTGGAAGATGGGCTGCCCCGGTGGGGAAGCTAGGTAGGAGCCTCCTCCCAGGGCCAACGTGAGCACCATCAGGAATGCAGTGTGGCGACAAGGCTGCTGTGACACATCCGACACAGCCAAAGCAAGGGATGCTGCACAAAAACACTGGACAGAAACGTTCACCAGTGAAAGTCAAAGATGGAAGGAAATGCGAAAGAGGCAGCACGGCCGAGCGTGCTGCGTGTGGTCTGTCTGGAGACCGTGGAGCACTGGCGAGCCTGCGCAGCCCAGGGCGGGGCTCGGCGGCAGGGATGCTGCTCCATGGCCACACGGGCGCGCGTCCTGCTGGGAGAAAATGCGCCCCAGGTTCAGTGGAAGGGCAATTGGTTGGCCACTTAGTCCAGGAGAAGTGTAGTTTGGACTATATATGTGGCTTCTGTGTAAACTGGAGATTGCTTAGCATAAAAATAACGACACAAAGCAAAGCCCCAGCAGTGCAGTGACGAGGGCGAGCGCTTTGCTCTCTGTACCTTCCCGTGCATCAGCAGGCGGATTGTCAGGGTCACGTTCAGGCCACCTTCAGAGACCTTGGATTCCATCTTTCTCCCAAACTGTGGCTGGGGGTGGTGGCTTATGGCGCTGAGGGTGCTGTGAGGAAGGATGGATGGGGCCCAGATGGCGTCACCTGAAAGAGAAGGCCAGCTGCTGACCACCCGGCAGACCTCGGCTGCAGGACCATCTCCCAGCTGCGGGGGCCTGGCTCCAGGAAGGGAGGGCGTGCTGCCGTCATGGCCGCAGGCTGGCAAGGCTTCACCACTGGGCACGGGGCGCCTGAGAGTTTGGGGATGGGCCTCTGGAGAAGCCCTGTGGGGTTGGGTTCCAGCCCCCTCTGACTGGCCATGTGACCCGGCTGGGCTACTGAAGCATCCTGCCTCAGTGCCTCCTCCATAAAGAGGGTCACTGGAGCCTCTCACAGAACCCGGAGAGTGGAAGGGGGCAGCCAGGAAGGCCCCAGGGAGAGCATCCTGTTACCTCAGTTCTTGTAGTTTCAGTTCCGTCCACTTTGCCTTCACATCGAGGAGCAGTCCCCAGGGTGCCAGGGCCCCTCCCCAGGGCCACCTGCCTCTCCCTCAAGCACCATCGAGGACTGGTGCTGGCGACCCTCTGGCCCAGGCCCACAGTGCGCCGCAGCCTCGGACACGAACCTGGACTCAGTCTCTAGCCACTGAACTGTCAACCCGAGTGTTATGGGGGGTTTGGTGGGTTAGCATAAGTGAGGTCATCTTGTGAGAGCAGCCATGTAATGTTCTAGGTGGAAAATTACCACCCCACCTGTAAATGACT
The DNA here is from genome assembly GCA_004027655.1 of Graphiurus murinus. NCBI lineage: Eukaryota > Metazoa > Chordata > Mammalia > Rodentia > Gliridae > Graphiurus > Graphiurus murinus. Next base: position 35,588 of record PVLC010006772.1, read on the forward strand.
AAGCCTGCAAACAAAAGACTAGCTAGGTCACCATGCCCCTCTTGATCTCCTGCCCAAACCCGTATCCTAGAATCGTTTGTTTCAACTCTATGAACCGCAAAGGGGGACTTTCCACTGTGCACTAGCCAATCAATGTAAAGATCACAAATCCACCCCCCCTTTTGTGTATATAATATCCATAATCACGAGGTTCGGGGTCTCGGCCGGTCCCACTGTTGTTTGGGGTATGGCGGGGGCCCAGATTCGAATCTGAAATAAATTTTGTTCGCAACTCCCCGCTGGTCCTTTCGTGAGTTACTCGATAACACCAAGGGCGTCCCCTGACCCAAGCCATCAAAAGGTGCTCTGCATACACAGCGCAATCTGCCTTTGTCATATGCTTTCTGTGGCAGTCATTCACAGCCAGCCCACCAGGAGAAATGACAGCTTTATCACTTACAGGTAAAGCTGGATTATAGGTGGTAAAATGGAAGGGCCCACAGGAAAGGGACACGATGGCTTTACACATTGAGGGTGAGCCGGGTTCAGGTCCCCAGGTGAGCTGCTGACACTCTGCAGCTGCTGCACCAGACCTCACAGGCTCTTGGGCCAGTCCCTTCTCAGGGCACCCAGGGGCAAGGACTGAGGACAGCGCCGCCCAGCCAGGCCCCGGAGAGCACAAGAGAAACAAAGGCGGAGGCCAGGGCAGAGCAGTGAGGTGGGTCTGGGGTAGTACCCTAATCCTAGAAGTTGGGAGGTGAGAGATACCCATGCCAAGAGATATTCTGGGGCTGCCAGACGTGGGAGCGGAGGGGGGCAGGGCCCAGGGGCCCTGACTCGTTACTGAAGCAGCAGGAGTCCTGAGCAGCGTGGGCCTGGGTGCTTCTCTGGAAGGGTGAGTACACAGTCTCCAGCAAGCTGTACTGCAAGAATGTGGTCTAGGGGTGACCAGCACGGGGCATGGGTGTGGGGTGGTGGGTGTCACCAGGGACAGAGAGAAGGGCAAACAGGACAGGGCACAGGGACAGCAGCATAGGTAGCCCCCAGAGGACATGAAGGCCAGAGAGTAGGAGAGGAGCAGGTGGTGGCAGCGACAGGTCCTGACAGCAGAGTAGCTCGTGGGATGGAGGGGCTGCCGGTCTACAGGGGGCACGAGAAACACTGCATGGGCCTGGGCCAGGTTCCACGAGGTCCAGGACAGGACACTGGGGTTCCATGGGGCAGAGAACTTGAGGCAGACCTCCAAGAGCCTCGCACACCTACTCAGGTGAGGCAGACCTCCTGGAGCCTTGCACACCTGCTCAGGTGAGGCAGACCTCCTGGAGCCGTGCACACCTGCTCAGGTGAGGCAGACCTCCTGGAGCCGTGCACACCTGCTCAGGTGAGGCAGACCTCCAAGAGCCTCGCACACCTGCTCAGGTGAGGCAGACCTCCAGGAGCCTCGCACACCTGCTCAGGTGAGGCAGACCTCCTGGAGCCTTGCACACCTGCTCAGGTGAGGCAGACCTCCTGGAGCCTTGCACACCTGCTCAGGCGAGGCAGACCTCCTGGAGCCGTGCACACCTGCTCAGGTGAGGCAGACCTCCTGGAGCCGTGCACACCTGCTCAGGTGAGGCAGACCTCCAGGAGCCTCGCACACCTACTCAGGTGAGGCAGACCTTCTGGAGCCGTGCACACCTGCTCAGGTGAGGCAGACCTCCAGGAGCCTTGCGCACCTGCTCAGGTGAGGCAGACCTCCAGGAGCCTCGCACACCTACTCAGGTGAGGCAGACCTCCTGGAGCCGTGCACACCTGCTCAGGCGAGGCAGACCTCCTGGAGCCTTGCACACCTGCTCAGGTATGCACCTGGGAGGTGGGAGGTTGCTGGAAGACGAAGGGCGAGACTGTGGCTTCCCAGGGTGAACAAAGGCCCTGCTGGGAGAGTTGCTCACATGCGTCCCACACTGACACCTTCCCAGATGAAAGCCCCCCACCCCACCACACACACGTACACATGAACAGCTGCCCAAGGAGTCCTGCAGGGACAAAGTCCCAGGAGGCTCATGTGCATTTAGCCCCGAGCAACACAGGACAGAGGAGAAACACACAGGAGGAGATTGGGTTAAAGTTGAGGCAAAATCTTTTTCCTCACCAAAATATTTCCACTAAAGATATCCTGAAAGGAAAATACAAAAACAGGACATTCTGGTCACCTGTGTGGTATAAGAGACATTTACAAAGAGCGACCACTGGTGACTGACAGTGTACAAGAGAGACAGCAACTAATGAATTCTGCATTAATAAAATGACATGCAGAATTATACACTATGTCTTAAAAATGAGCTTCCTCAAAAAACTCAGTTGTTGTAACAAAAATGGCACTTTTAAATAGCAGGGCTTTTACCATAGCATGTGACAAGGATTCCACACAGCAAAGAGAGTTTTTCAAACCTATCCTTGCACATTAATGTCCTCTGTCTTCACTGTCCAGCCACATGTGGTGACTCAGAACTGAAAATTCACTAGGCATATCTTAAGTGACACAGACAGGCAAGTTCTTCTGGCAGCGCACGTTTATAGTCCCTACAGAATGCCAGACCCCAAGAAAGGCACTCACGCAGGGTCTCACAGGGAGAGGAAAGCACCCAGCTCAAATGGCCAGTGTGGTACCAAATGCCCACAGAGACACCCTGCGTAAGCCCGGCAAAGCCCTTCTTATAGATCCGTGCTTCTGCTAAAGCTGATTTGCCAGCACCAAAAAACCAATCCTGCTGCGACCAGTCTGGGGCTCCGTGCCTCCTTTTTAATTAAAGACATCTCCTCCCCGCCAGTGGGACAGCAGGGCCCTGCGGCCATCTGTTACATAAATGTTTCCAGCCCAGGGAGGAGAAAGTGGGTCAGCGCCTGCCCAGGGTGCTTCCGGCTCCAGGCTGTCAGCAGTGATCAGTCACACGGGCCACTGACCAGCCTCGTCCGAGCGGGGAGGGAGCCAGCACAGAGGTCTGCACACTGTGGACTGGGAGGCTGTCCGTGGGGTGGGTGAGGTCACCTGGGACTCAGGACTGGGTCCTGAGGACACCCCCGCTTCAGCTGCAGCTCCAGAAGCCACAGACCTCCTGCAGACGCAGCGTGAGCAGGCCTGGGGCCCATCTGCTGTCGCCGGGCACCTGTCCTAGCCGCACTGACTCGTCCACCCAGAGCTTCACGGTTACCAGGAAGTACCCGGCCAAGTGGTTCCACAGGAGCTCAGGGAAGCAGGGGCCTGCTGATCTGCTCCGTCATCGGAAGCCACATTGGACTAGCAGCCCCTCCAGGGACCCACGCTCCCTCTGGAGGCTTCTAGAACCCTCCGCCCTCACCCCGTTCTCTTCAGCGCTGGGACTGAGTGTTAATCACTTAATAGGAGGCAGAGGAGGAAGAGGCATGGTCCCTCACAGGGGCCTGGGCCTCCCATCCACACTTGCTCAGCAAGCCTGTCAAGTCCATGGCTTAAACGCCACTTTGTACAGACACTACCCATGGATGTATCTCAGCCTCGCACACGCCCTGCACCCCAGACTCCTAGGCCTAGGGCAGTAGCCTAAGACAGCTGCATAGATTCTGACAGACACTGCAGTTACTTGTGCAAGGACAGAGCCCCTGACCCTGCCCTGCCTTCCTAGGCCGTCCGTCCATCCGTCCGTCCATCCATCCATCCATCCATCCATCCATCCATCCATCCATCTCAGCACTCCTCCACCTGACTGCTCAGGCCCAGGGCTTGTCCCTCTCGGCCCCATCCACAGGATCCCAGCTGCTCCCCTGCAGCCTGATGCAGAGCGGAGCTGTTCCCACCCCGTCTCCTCTACTTGGGGCGGCCTCCCACACTCAGAGAGTGCTCCGCTGGCTTCCTGTCCTCTCAGAGTCAAGTCCAGTTCACATCCCCGACTCAACGGCCACAGGCCCCGGGTAAATGTCCCTTCCTTGTCCCTCTACCCCCTCCCCAGAGACTTTCACCGCAAGGCCTGTGTACCTGCCACTTCCTTGCCCACAGCGTGGAAGCCCTTTCTTCTACACTCAGTCCTGGGGCTCCCACCAATCACCACCCCCAGAATGGCCCTGTCTGTGCACACAATGGTCCAGAAGCACTGCACTGGGTCAGAGGTGGCCTGGCCTTCCTGTGGAGATAGCCACCAACAAAGAAAGGGACACAGGCAGGTAGAGTACAGTGCCCCCAAGACCTGCAAAGGAAGGAGGCCGGAAGAGAGGCTGGCGACTCAGTGTGCTGAACAGAGTGGAGCCGGGCCGAGGGCCCAGCCAGCTGTGGCACTGTGATCCGAATCCACACTTAGAAGGAGCAGCAGGGTGTCTGCTCAGAAGGCGGGGCAGACGTGGTTTTCCCTATCCCCCTATTAAATAGCTAAAAGGAGTCTGCAGTGTTTGGAGAAGGCAGACCAGAAGGGAACAGGGCCCCAGGAATGACACGGTGGACTCCCGGGGCTTCCTCTTCACCTCTGTCTCTCGGGCTTGGAGGTAGAGAAGGCAGCAGGCTGGAGTGGACTCACGGCCACTCTCTCCGCAGAGGCTCGGGACGGCGGCCCAGCAGGATGGACACTGCCTCAGCAGCTCTACTCCAGCCACGCTCCACACTGCGCAGAGGCCAGGTTGGGAGCCCCTGCCCTCCCCGCCAGGAGGTGGAGAGGTGCCCACAGCCACGCTCCACACTGCGCAGAGGCCAGGTTGGGAGCCCCTGCCCTCCCCACCAGGAGGTGGAGAGGTGCCCACAGCCACCGGTAACATGCCCTGGCTCCTGGTGTCAGGACAGGCCCCAGGGGGGCAGCATCAGGGAGCCAGGGGCCAGTGGGAGCCAGAGCTCTTACCTGGCCCAGTAGCAATGGGCACCCCCCCCCCAGTGCCAACAGAGACGGAGTGCAGAACCTGGACTTCTATACTCTGTAGCCTGCCGGAGTCAGGCCACGGGAAGCCAGCTGGATGGAAGGATTAAAAAAGATCCAGTCTTACCACATAATGACCAAAATGCCCAGGTTTCAACAGAAAATCACCTCTAAGACCCTGGAAGTTTCCAAGGTGAATGAAAGACAAAGATGCCAACCATAGCCAGGTGTAGTGGTGCCCATCTGTAATTCCAGTACTTGGGAGGCTGAGATAGGAGGATCACAGGCTGGAGGCCACCTTGGCAACCTAGTAAGATCCTGTTTCAAAGTAAAAAATAAAATTGAGCTGTGGGTGTGTCTCTGATGTAGCTTGTGTTCAGTTCCTTGTACCACCAATAAATAAATAAATAAACAATTAAAATAAAAAAGATGGCAACCCTGAGATGACAGATACTAGGATTATCTGACACTAGTGTAAAGCAGCTACTATAAAAATGCTTCCGTGAAGCAGCCAAGATGCCATCGACAGATGAATGGATTACAAAACTGTGGAATTTTACTCAGCCATAAAGAAGAACAAAATCATGTTATTTGCAGGGAAGTGGATGCAACTGGAAAACATTATGTTAAGTGAGATTAGCCAGTCACAAAGAGTAAAAAAGCGTATGTTCTCCCTAATATGTGGATGCTAGGGAGAAGATGGGGCATAGGAGGGTCTCCAGATGAAATGGAGAGATCCTCAATAAGCAAAGAAGTTGACTTAACCGAAGGGGATGGATGGGGGGGGGGCACCCTAATGTGCACGATGTACTTACACAATTATATCAAAGTCATTCACTAAACTGAACTTGAGAAGGAGGGAGGGTGAGGGAGTGGGGTGGGAATTGGGGAAGAGGTTAAATGAGAAATGTGTGCACATATGCCGTTATCAGCTTGTACCTAACAAAGATGTATGCTTACAATGCACCAATTATTACAATAAAAAAAATGCTTCTGTGAATAATTAGGAATACTCTTTAAACCAGTGAAAAATATAATGTCTCAGCGGAGAAAGAAAGAATTCCCACCACACTAATGAAAGGTATGGAGAATACATGGAAATGACAGAACTGAAAAGGCGGTGAAGAGTGTGTGGGGGGTCTCAGAAGAAAGAATGATCTAGACGATGGAGTAACAGAAACCCCCAATCCTAGTGAGAGTGAGCCCCGGGGCTCCGAGACCCGCAGGACCATGACACAAGATGCAGCGTTCATGTCACTGGGGCCCAGATAAGGGGCAGAGAGTAGGGCTGAAAATGTACTTGAAGAAATAATGGCTAAACTCCCCAAATTAGGCAAAAGATATAAGCTACATATTTAAGAAGCCGGGCAAATCCCAAACAGAATCCACGCAAACACACACTCGTAGTTAAATGTCTAAAATCCAAAGACAAGGAGACATCTTGAGGGCAGACAATGGGGCCACGCATGGTGGCAGGTCCCCTCCAGGAGCCACGAGGCAGGAAGATGAGGCACAGCTTTCTCAAGGGCTGAGGAGGAGAAGGCGGTCCGCCTAGAGCCACTCGTCCAGGGAGGACAGCCCTCAGGAGCAAAAGACATTCTACAGCGAAGGCACACTAGGAGAAGTGCTGCCAGCAGACCTCCCACCCACCAGCATGGCTGCTGAGGTTCTCTCAACAGAAGCGGAGCCAGAGGGAGGGAGCGTTCCCTCAGGTGTCAGAGGGAAGAGCACAGGAGGCAAAGCGAGGGTGCGCGTGACAGGCCTCTGTTCTCTTGAGTTTTCAAAATTATGTCTAACGGCTGAAGCAAAAATTACTGCACTCTCTGATATAAACAGCACAGTTAGGAAATACCCAAAACAACTGCAGACAGCAGAGGTAAGGTCTCGATCCTTCCCTCAAACTAGTAAAATGTTGACAATAGCGGAATTAATATGTCACATAGGTAGATGGATAGAGATACAAGAATAGCAATACCCAGAACCACCACTAAAAGCAAATAAAACACACAACCCCCAGAAAACTATAGCGGTGCACCTAGAAACACTACCAATACATGAAAATGGAATTTTAAAAAGTTTAGTAACCCATAGGAAGGCAGAGGGAAATAAAGAGGAATAAAAACAACAAAAAATAAAGTGGCACTTTTAAGCTCTAACATCTCAATCAATAGTTACTTTAAATATAAGCGGCAGAATGGACTAAAAACGTGACCCAATTCTATGCTGTCCACAAGAAGCTCGTGCATCACCAGGAACACACTGGGGGAACGGACAGGCTCTTCAGGAACCGGTGCTGGGAAACCTGAACATCCAAATGCGGAATGAAATTGGACCTTTACCTCACACCAGATACAAAAAATCACCTTAAGATGGGTTAAAGATTTAAATCTAAGACTCAAAACCATAAAACTACAAGAAGAAAAAGAGGAGAAAAAAGTTCCATGACACTGGGCTGGGCAATGACTATTTTGGATATGACCCCAAACACATAGGCAACAAAAGCAAAACTAGACAAGTGGGATTACATCGACATAAAATTTGCACAGCAGATTTTAGAGTAAAAAGACAATCTAGAGAGTGGGAGAAAATATTTGCAAACCAAACCTGTGATAAGGAGCTAATATCCCTAATATATACGGGACTCAAACAATTCAATAGCAAGAAAACAACCCATGAAAGAATGGGCAAAGAATCAGGCATGCCTGCCATCCCAGTGATTTGGGAGGCTGAGGCATGAGGATTTCAAGTTTGAGGCCAAGCTGAGCAACTTAGCAAGACCTTGTCTTAAAACAAAAAAATAAAAAGGATGGGGGATGTAGCTTAGTGGATTTCATCTCTAGTACCAAAAAATAAAATAAAAAAGGCAAAGGACTTGAGTAGATATTTTTCAATGGACATACAAATAATCAATGGGTATATTAAAAAATGCTCACTATCACTAATCAGGGAGATGAAAATTAAAATGACAATGATCACATCTGTTAGAACGGCTTCTATGAGAAAGGCTAAAGTAAGTGTTGGTGAGGATGTGGAGAAAAAAGAACCCTTGTACTGTTGGCAGGAATGTAAATTAGTATCGACACTATGAAACAAGACAGAGTTCTCAAACAATTAAAAATAGAACTACCATATGACCCAGGGGTGTTTATCTAAAGAACATGAAATCAGTATGTTGAAGAGACATTTGTATTCCCATGTTCATGGCAGCATTATTCACAATAGCTGATAAATCAACTAAGCATCCATCAACTGATGAACAGATAAAGAAAATGTGGTACATATATACACTGGAATACTATTCAGCCTTTAAAAAGAAGGAAATCTACTACTTGTGACAATATGGATTCCTTATATGTGGACGGAACTCACAGAAGCAGAGAGCAGAAGGGCGGTCCTCAGGGGCTAAAGTGGGGTGGGGAGAACTGGGAGACTGTGAAGGTTCACTGTATTGCATGATCATCCAGTTAATAATATGGTATCACATTCTTGAATGCTGCTAAATAAGTAGACATTAAATGTTCTCACTACGAAAATAAGTATGTGAGGTTATGGATATATCAATCAGCTTTATTCAATCATTTCATATACGTACACCCAAAACACCAACAAACAGAAGTTAGCAATACATAAAAAGAATTATGTTATAACCATTCTTCCACAATGCAGGGCTAGTTCAGGCCTCAGAAGTCTGTCCGTCAGTGCAATTCACCACATTAACAGCCTAAGAGAGGAACTCGTATAGTCACAACAGTGCACGCTGGAAACAGGCAACACGGTTCACTGCCTATTCATGATTAAAGAAAGAGCTCTCCAAGCTGGGCGTGGTGGTACATACCTGTAATTCCAGTACTTGGGAGGCTGAGACAGGATTCCAGGTTTGAGGCCAGCCTCGGCAACTTAGTGAGACCCTGTTTCAAAATAAAAAATAAAAGGCCTGGGGATACAGTTTGGAAGTAGAGCCTTTCTGGGTTCAATCCCTAATTTAAACAACAACAACAAAACAAAAACAAAAAAGAGCAAAGTGCTCTCTGAAAAAGCAGGAATAGAAGGAATTTCCCCAACGTGGGAAAGGCATTCTGCAAAAGAAGACCACGCCCTGTCCCCCACCCTAGCCCAGGCACTCTTACACATGGCAAAGGCATGTGCTGCCTGACTCCCCGCGGGCCAGGCTCCTGAAGCCAGACCATGCTACTCCTTGCTGGAATCCTGGGGCGCCTTTCCCTGAGGTCTCATCTGCCACTGCCCCCGATCTCTGCACCCCCATCTCACTTGGGCCCTGGCCCTACTGTGATTGGTTAGGTGCCCCTCACACTGGGGGCGAAGGTCACGGTTGCTTCTGTATTAGTCTGTTTTCTGTTGCTATAACAAAAATACCTGAGCTGATACATTATAAAGTGAAGAGGTTTATCTGGCTCATGGTTATGATGGCTAGAGGTTCTGAACAGTTTCCCCTGGTTGCCATATGGCATGGTGGAGTAATGGAAAGGGGAATGGTTGTGTGCAGAAGGGGCCATGTGCGTGAGTGGCCTCAATTCATAACAGGGTCTTGTAAGAGCCAACTCTTGAAGAACTACATCAATCCCTTCCAAGGGTGGCTCCCCAGGACCTAATGGTCTCGCACGAGATCCCACCTCTAAAGGGTCCCCCATCTCAACACCACCGACTGAAGACCAGGCTTCCAGCATGTGGGCCTTTGGAAACACCCTCAAAGCATCTCCAACCCGCAGCAGTCTCCTTCCGTCACTGCTGAGCCCCAGTTCCCAGCATCATTCCGAGCCCACGAGGGGCTCAGAGGATATTTAAAAGTTAGACAAATATGTACCACGAGTGCTGAGCCCAACTCCAGGTCCACGGCCTCACAGAACATTCTGAAATCAGAGCACTCACGAACATCCAAGATCGTATAATCAGCCTTCCATTTCCCTGGGGTCCATATCCTCAGATTCAACTAACTGCGGATTGAAAACACCCTCCCCCAATTCTAAAAGTTCTAAAAAGTAGTACTTGAGTTCGCCACCCATGGCGCACTATCCTAGTCTGCAGGAGTGAGGCGTCGCACCCTCGCAGGTCCTCGTCTCGCCAGCACCAGGGGCCGAGCGGTGCCCTCCTCAGCTGTGTCAGCTACTGTGTGCTTCCCTAAGATGGCTGCCCCTGTTCTGAAGATGCAGTCTTTTTTTCTCGCCATTACTCCTTAAACAAGATAACAACCATTTACTTAGTGTTTATGTTTTGATGATTCAAAGTATACAGGAGGATACGCACAGGTTACATGCAAATATTATGCCATTTGATATACAGGACAAATACCATGGACCATGCTACCTGGAGGTCCTGACCCAGCCCTGGCTGTACTGCCCCGCTGTGTCCTCAGACCACTCCTCGGTTTACCCCTCGTTTGAGCACCGCGTGCCTGCTGCCTGCGGGCTCACAATGGAGGAGGCCCAAGCCTGCGATGTGGGGACTCCGTGGGGGACACTAATAGCCACAGCAGAAGGCAACTGAGACCAGGACCGTGGCACCCCAGGCCTGCTTCCACTGGACACCTGGGGAACTGTCCCCATGTCACCAGGTGACATCCTTCCTGTCCTAGACTCATACAGAGGAGGGCAGAGGAAGCAGAGTCACAAAAGGAACAGGTCTTCTTGAGGCCAATAAACAGGAGGAAAAGTCACCCTGAAAACAGAAGAGGGATGCCCACCATACAAGACAAGCCTCAAAGACCTGCTACGAGCTAGCCAGTTCCTGCGTGCGTGACGCGGCACTGCTCCCTTCCCTTACCTGAGCTGCTCCAACGTGAAAGGCTTGCTTCTGCTTCTGCTTGCACTGGTTTGTGTTCTCTTGCATTTCCTCACTCTGCCTGTTCTGGTTTTCTTCTTTCCTCTGTGTTTCTCCAGGTGGAAATGAAATGTCCATGAAATGTCCTAATGTGACATCTCATGCTGTCAGTTTCTCTACAAGCCCTGGTCTACTTGATCCCATAAACTTTGATACACTTTGGTTTTTTTTTCATTGTTAGATCAGAGTATCTTCTAATTTCCTTTAATACTTCTTTGACTAGTGCATTATTTAGGGGTATGTGTTTTGATTTTCAAATATTTGGAAAATTTTCAGTTATCTCTGGTTATTGATTTATAGTTTAATTCAACTCTGGCCAAAAAATGTATTTTGCATGATGTTGATTATTTAAATGTTAGGCTTTCTGGCCGACTTTGGTGAGAGTCCCCCGTGCACCAGGGCCAGGCTGCTGAGGCCCCATGCAGTCCCGTCTCCTGTGACCGTGTGGGTCTCGGCCGCTCGTCTGTCTGGGCCTTGTACCAGCTTTGTCACCACTGCTGTGTTGAGTTCACACAGCACATTCTTCATTTGGTTATTAGATTTTTCAGGTCTAAAAGCTCCGTTCTGTTCTGTTCGCATCTGCTATTTTCTGCTGAGACAGCCTGCCTTTCCGCTCATTTCAGAAGGAAGAGCTCTGGCCCCTGGGACATGGTTGTGGCAGCTGCTCTGAAGTCCTTATCACCCGGGCTGGAGTCCACCGACCATCCTTCCCTTCTATGAGGTTGAGACTCTTGGTTGTTCACGGGGAGTGTGGATCCTGGGCTGTCCCCTGATACTCTCAACATTGTCACAGGACTCTAAATGTTGCCTAACCCTCCACCGACGTTTCAGCTGCTGCGGGCTGTGGTTCCCATGTGGGCTCAGCACTGGGGAGCTTCTGCAGTGGCCCAGTGTCCAGCCGGGGTTCGGGGCTGGCACCTGCAGGCTCTGTCAGAGGCACTGCTGTGCCGTTGACACTCAGATTCCGCATGCAGAGCTCGACGTTGTGTCTGTAGTGACACGACATTATGAGTCACTTCCACGGCCTCCTCTGTCAGGTCCCCAACACCTCTGGCTCCCAGGGTCTCCCCATCTTTTCCTTCTGGGTGGTGAGAGAAGTGATGGGAGCCTCCCTCCTGCCCGGGGCCCTGTCCCTCCCTCTGCTTAGGCCTGCTGTTCCACTGCCTTCAGTACCCACGAGTGCCTTCAGGCTAGGGTAGGGATGGAAGATGGAAAAAAAGGAAAGAACCTAGCAGGGCTCCCCACTCTGTCCCACAGGCCCCCTTTCTTGGCCTCAGAGAGAAACGAGGCGCTGCTCTCTGAGTGCTTCCTATCCACACCCAGCCTGTGGGGTGTGCTTGGGGCCATCCGAGTCCAGGCCTGGAATCCTGGCCAAGTTCTGGTTCCCTTCTGAGGCTGTCCTTTGGGAGCTCTGCCACACATTCTGCCCAGAAGGCCCAGGCTTGGGGTGGCCAGTGGGAGGGGCAAGGTAGTGTGGACTCCATTTTGGCCAGAACCAAAGTCTTATTTAATTTTTATTCTGATTAAATTGGCAAAATCTGTTCATAACCAGCACTACTATATGGAAATTCTGAGAAAACAAATTTGCCAATTATTCTTTGCAGATTTGAATATTTTAAAGCATATTCAACTCAATGGATGCTGGCAGTCACACTTTCATGACAGGGACTGGCCTGGGGCTGCACAGCAGCGTGGCGGGCGCACACAACGCATGTGTGTTTGCGCGCACACACACACACACACACACACACACACACACACACACACACACACATTCACTGTCCTAATTCAGCAGGGCAGTGCTGTGTCCATCTCACAGGTGAGCAGTGAGTGCTAGGGTACTGAACCTTGGCAGGCCAACTCCAGGCCCAGGCCCTGACCACCCCCCAGGCTGACTGGGCCCTGAATTCATGCCTAGAAGAAATGAAAGCCAGCGAGGCGTGGCGAGTCTGAAGTGCCCGGTGTCATGATGGAAGGCCTTCTTCTGGGGAGGGTGAGCAGACTTGGTACTAAAGCAGAAGTGGCTAGCAAGAGTCTGGATTTGGTAGCAGCGAGCCCTCCTGCTGTACATGGCAGTGGCAGCAACTTCCCCGAGTCCTCCAACAGGAACCCCCTGGCCCAGAAGGGAGCAGAGCGCTTCCAGCAGAGCTTCGTGCGGCATGCAGCTGCGGTGAGCGCCCGTCACGGCCAGCGGCTCTGGCTTGCCCCCATTAGCGGAGCTCTGCACAGGGCTGCACCCCGGGCCTCAGCTGTCTCGAAGGGGCACGGGGGCGCAGTGGGGGCGAGCGCAGACTTGATTTATTGCATTTAACAGCTCAGTGCCCGCATCAGGCTGCATGAGGCCACGGCAGCAGAAACGACAGAGCTGATTAGCAGCTTCCTTCTCCTCCGGAGACTCACGGTGCGTACTCGGTCCTCGAGGCCATCCAGGGCAGGGGAGATTTCTGCCGCTTAATTTTCTTGCCAGTCACGGTTAGCATTAGAAAGATGTTCAGGGCTTACACAACCTTGACTTCAGTGAGCATCCTGAACAGCCCGCTGCATTGTCACTCAGTGTCAAGAAGGACCCAAAGTGACAGGGATGGGACCGGAGACCTTGCCCCGCCCTCTGCTCTGGAGGCCATGCACTGTGCAGGGCCTGGTTTGCAACCCAGGGAGCTGTTTCCTCTCTGGCGATGTGCTAGGTTTCCCCCACTGGTGCAGCTATTTCTCAGTCCTACCTTTGGGAAAAGGTGTCCAGGGGGCCAGCACATAACCCATGTCACTTTGTGCTTCTTACAAATGCCCTGGGTTTTAAAACAGCCATTTCAAGATTCACGTCTTCCATGCGGAGACAGGGCAGGCCTCCCTGGGAGCTGAGTGGAGTCTGGGCTCTGACACCATCAGATTCAGAGCTGTGGGCCCTGGCGGGGGGAGCGACAGGAGCACTGCTGCCAACGGTGACCTACACCCCCCGCACAGCTTCTGCACAAGGGCCACCTCCCACCTCCTGTCAGGTGGTGGACATCATGGAGTCCAACCACAGGAGGGCCTTCGCTGGCCTGAGACAAAGGCTTGATGGCAACATCATTCGGACACCGCTCACCTTCCCACAGCTCCTTCCAGGTGCCAGCCACACACGGTGCGTGGGCACAAGCACGACACAGTGGCTCCCAGATTCCCAAGGAAGAAAGAAAGAAAGGAGAATGGCCTCAGGCCTCAGGCCCCCTGGGAGTGAAGGAGGAGAGGCTGGGGTGAGCCGGCCCTTCCCAGGACCTGGGAGAACACCGGGGACACTGCCTGTGGCCCCCACCTAGCCTGGTGGGGAGGGCCAGCCTCACCATCGCCAGCAGACGTCTGGAGACCACGGTGCGGGGAGGGTGGGAGTATGGGGCAGCGGGGAAGCACACGGAGCTCACCCGCTGCTCCTGCTCCGTGGCTCATCCACAGTGCGAGACCGTGATGCCGTTACCTAAACAACTGCTTCAGTGTGCGGCTGACGATCACGGAGGGCACTGCAATAAGCCAGGGTGTGCATGATGGCAGGGCCAGCCTGGCAGAGAGAGCCAGGCCCTCCTGACCCTGCACAGCTGGGGCTACGTGTGGCTCCTTGCAGGGGGCTGGGGCTAGCCCTGACTAGTTAGGGGACTGACTGGCTTCCCTGGGGAAGGGCAGGCACTGGCGTGGTGACTCACTTGAGATGGAGCTGCCTTGACTTGGGTGTTCTCCAGGCGCAACTACAGGTTGCCTATAACCTCACGGCTTGGGATCCACAGACTCCATTGGGAATGTGTGCTCCCCAAACTTCTGGGCCCCCACGGTCCTCTCCAGAATGCACAGTGGACACTCCTCCCAACAGAGACACATGAGAGGTCAGCAAGGAGTGACAGCATAGGGGACATGTGGCCACATGAAGCCTTCAAATGACCTGAAGATGATGGTCAGAAGGGACAGTCTCAGCAGGGCGACTGGACTTACATATTTCCAAACCAGCAAGCATTAGAAAACAGAATTTAAAACAAGATATCATTTACAAGAACACAAAAAAATTCAGTTTGGAGAAATCTAACAAAAGATGTAAAAAACATTATTGAGAGCAACTAAAGAATACCTATGAATTAGAAGATATATATTGTTCCTAGACCCATAGACTTAAAAACTTGGGGTATTACTTCTTCCAAACTGATTCCACAGACAAGCTTATTTAAAAATGTATGTGAAAAATTTATCAGGTCAAAAATAGCCTGAGGAAAAGGACAACGTGCGAAGCCTTATTTGCCAGTGATCTGCACATAGGAAGCTACCGCAAGCTGGTCTGTGTGACATGGTGTGAGAACAGACAAGTGGACCGGGGGACTCGACAGTCAGAAACCAGTGCTCCTGGCAGAACAGTCTTCAGCGATCAGCGCTCAGTCAACTGAGCGGGCACGGGGAAACAAAGCAAGAGCACACTCTGTATCACTTCCACCTCAGACCCATTCTGGGTGGCCACATGTCCAAATGGGGAGTGCCAACACTGCCGCCTTAGAAAACAACACAAGCTGGGGGGAGCAGTGGATTCCTTAGACATACAGCACCAACTGCTGAGGGAAAGGCTGAGACGATGAGTCACGTTAGTATCTTCTGTGTGTTAGTGGACACTGCCAGGAGAGACAGAAGCAGCCCACTCAGTGGAAGGTATCTGCAGCTCACTTGAGTGCTAAGGGCCTCACCAGGGAATATCCCCACGTCGCCCAGGGACAGGAGGGATGGCCTTGAACAGGCATATCCCAGAAGGGGCTACCCATATGGCCAGTAAATACAGTGGCCCTCTGTATGTGTGGGTTTCAAATCCATCTAACCACGGATTGAAAAATAATCTGTGAAAAAATAATTGCATCTGCACACAACTTTTTTGGTCATCATTCTTTAAATAATATAATAAATACTTACATAGGATTTATGTTGCATTACAAGTCATCTAGAAATGATCTAAAGTGCAGGGAGGATGTTCATGGTTACACACAAGTACTGTGCCATTTTCTGTAAGGGACCTGAACATCCACAGATTTTGGTATCCATGGGGAGGTCTGGGACCAACACCCCAGTGGATGCAGAGGGATAACTGTATATCAAAAGGTAGTCAACCTCTTCAGTCAAGAGGAAAAAACAAATTAAGGTCACAGCGCACATCACCACATGGCTACTGGAATGGCGAAAACACAACAGCAGCAACAACAACAAAACATAACGGGAGTACTGGAGAGCAGCGGAGCAAACAGACCGCTCACTCACCGTTGGTCTGCATTTCAGCTGGTATATTCATTGGGGAAAACACCTGGCATACCAATAAAGCGAACCATAAACATCTGCTAAGATCCAGCTTCTAATCAGAAATTCTGGTACTCTAAATCAAATGTTAACAAGTAGAATCAGCAATGTATATAAAGACTAAGAATATACAATACCTTAGTGAAGTTGATACTCAGGGTGGGATGGGAAATTCAGGAATTCTGCTCACATAACCCGTACATTGAAGGAATAATCAAGCAAACATTAATAAGCAATTCTCAACACCGATTGGGTGTTCACTGTGTGCTGGGCACGGGTCTCACCACAATCCCACAAGGAAGGAAACCGAAGGGTGGGCAGGGAAGTGCCACAGCCGTCCAGCGGGAAGAGGACGCCAGGACAGGGCCACTCACCGCATAGGCGGCTCCGGCACAGGTGCACTGATCAAATCAATTCACAGCCGCACTGATTAAATCAAGCTGAGTTGGAACAGAAGGGAGCACCTTAAGTTAGGTAAAGGTAATTGACCAAAACAAAGCAACTGCATGCCGGATGTCTAGTCCGTGTCCTCGCTACCACCTTGACTGGGGCAGGGGCTGTGGGTCCCAGAGCTCCAGATGCCACCTTTTGTTAAAACAAAGGGACGCAGATGATAACTTAGGCCAAGAAAAGTGTGGGAATCAGGGAAGCCTTTTAGATAAACCCAACAAAGGGGAGGGTTCGGCCCTGTTTACATGAAAAGCAAAGGAGGCTAAGGTTAGGCAAGAAGATATGAGTTGTTTAAGGAAAAATAAAACCATCTGGCTATGAAGAAAAGGGCTGTGGGCAGGGTCCACACCAGCCTGGGTGGACACCAGACTGGGCCGAGGAACTTGCCCCCGGGAGGGACCTCATCAGTATCTAGGATACTGAGCACGGAGTAGCGTCCCACATGGGAACAGACGCTTTTTCTAACCCTTTGGCGTGCAATTGCTGTCATATCCGCATGGCATCCTAAATCTGAAATCCCAGCCCTCTCCCAGGGTGTCTGAGGGCTCGCCCTCCTCATCTCAACGGGAACCCCGCCCCTGGCAGGAGGTGCAGCTGTCCTTCTGGGAGTTGCTAAGAAACACTTAAGCAGCGGCCTGCAGGGGAGCGCAGGGCAGGACCACCTTTCCTCTGCTGAGTCCACGCTCAAGCAGAGAAGCCTGACCACGGAGAGGGAGCGCGTGGCAGGAGGCCTTGTCACTTGGTCTCAGCGGCTGAAACCCCTGCGGCAGGCCCACACTCACTCAGGTCCAGCAAGGACTGAGGAGAAGCAGTTCTGCGGGCGGCCACCTGCAGGGGTCCCAGCCATGGGCTTGTTGTGAGGAGGATCTTTGTACTGGAGGGCATGCGTGCAGGTGCGAGGGCACAGGTAAGCCAGCTGGCCTGGTGAGAGGGGCTGCTCTCCTGGGAGCCGGCAGGCTGTGTGCCCCACCCTGCCACTCTCTTGGCAGGTTTCTTTAGGAGGGTGTGAGGAGCTGGTGGGCACAGGTGAAGAGGTGTCTCAGGTGCCAGGGTGCTTGCAGAGAGGCTCCCGGGCAGCTTCAGAACAGAATAAACATTGTGGGGACAGATGTAGGGACACTGCAGACAGACCAGTGACAGCATGCACACAGACAGGGATGGAGGGCACTGGCAGAGAGTGGCCTGCCCGCAGTCACGTGGTAGGCATCGTGGGGGCGGGCAGTGGGCAGCAGGGCGCAGACCTGCTGGCTATCTCCCCGCAGCCCTGCTGTGTGTCGCCATAAAACTTCCAGCCAAGCCAGGGCTGCTCCCAGCTGGGGTTGGGGCGTCTGCAGGAAGCTGCAGGGGACACGGACTGCAGGTGTTGAGGCCTCGGAGCTCTCAGCCTCCTTGGGAGGGCCTGTGTGGGGCTGGCAGGTCCCTTGGGCTACACAGATTAGTTCATCGGCACAGGTAAAATCATAGGTCATACTTAACTTTGACAGAAAAATCAGCTAAAAGGAGATTAACAGGTCATTTCTTTTAGCATTTTAATATCGTAATACTAGCAACATTTCATTACAATGCCATAAAAGACAATACACTAAAGAAAACACAATGAAAAACTTTAAAAAGATTATAAGCGAAAGCAACTGAAACCATTAAGAATCTTCCCAAATGAAAGGAAAAAGAATTAAGAAAAATAAAAATAAAAACAATAAATGTGAACAAAACTATATATGGAACAAAAAGGAGTGATGCAAAGAAAATAAATGATTAGAGTAGTTCATAGTATGCAAGAGACAGCACCAGACTAAAAATTAAACAAAAACAAATTCAGACAAAACATGAAGCATGGTAACTTAGATGAGAAACTTTTTTTTTTTTTTTTTTGCAGTACTAGGGATTGAACTCAGAGGCATTCTACCTCTGAGCTAGATCTCCAGTCCTATTTTGTATTCTTTATTTTGAAACAGGGTCTCACTAAGTTGTGGAAGGCCTCACTAGGTAGCTGAGGCTGGCTGCGAACCCGGATCTTCCAGTCTCAGCCTCCCAAATGCTGGGATTACAAGCGTGCGCCACCATGCCCGGCTGAGAAACATTTTTTTTGGGGGGGGGATTCAACTCAGGGGCATTCTACCTTTGAGCTATACCTCCAGCCTTATTTATTTATTTATTTTTTAATTCTTTATTTTGAAACGGGGTCTAAGTTGTGGAGAGCCTCACTAGGTAGCTGAGTGCTGGCCAAGAACCCGTATCCTCCAGTCTCGGCCTCCCAAATGCTGGGATTACAAGCGTGTGCCACCACGCCCGGCTAGAAACATTTTTAAAAAGAAAAAAAAAATCAAGGTTTCAAGTGGATTAAAAGCTACAAGGAACAGATTGCAAAGCTAGGACTGAGCCTGTCACTGGTTCAACCTGCACCACGGCTCTGGAAGCTGCTTTGCCGACCCCAGGGAGGGGCTGCACGTGGAGCTGCAGAGACCCATGAAGACCAAGGCACAGTGGCAGGAGCTGGAGGCTGCTTGGGGATGGGTGTGGAGGGTGCGTGTGGATCTCCCCCAGTCCCACTGCCTCCCACCCTCGAAGTCCCTACACCTGGGGCTGCTGCCACTGAGGACTTGCACACACACGCGCACGTGTGAACGGCATCCCAGAGACTGCCCACACGTATGTGCACAGTGTCACTGAGGAGGGTGGGGCAGACGGGGAAGGCGGGGAGCAGGGATGATGGCGTCCCCTCGTGCCACGCACCACAGGGACCTGGTGGTGTCCAGGTGGGGCAGCCTCAGCAGAGGAGACCAAAGAGGGCAGTGGGAGGCCACCGCCTGGCCTTCGTGCCAGCAGCTATGCTGAAGCTCCGGCTCCCAGCTGGATGATGGATTAGACTTAATCCCCAGGCCAGCAGCATCCAGTGCTGGGACTTCAATCCGCTGATGGCCTGCTAATCTGGAAAACCTCACTGCTGCCGGCCTCATTTAATTTATTTTTAATGTGTTTGGGTCGTTTTTTATTTCACTGTATTTACTGAAGAAAGACACAGATATGCATGTGAAAGACAAGCTCTTTATCTTTACTTGCCAAAATGCAAACACAGATTTATGAACACATTCATAAGTGCTGCACAGGTAAAAATCGTTAAAAAGCCTCCCAATTGGGTGTCTGAATTCTTGAAATTGGTTGCTTGGAATTCTGCTGGGAAGAAGTGGGTCGCAAGAGCTTTGTCAAGCCAGGACATCGCTGGCAGGTGAGAAGGCCCTGCAGGCCTGCTGCCGAAGCTGGAAGTCCCCTCTCCTGCCGCAGCCACCGGGGCTACCCTTGTCTCTTCCCGGAGCCGCTGGCCGAGGTCTTTGTGATCAAAGGCTATGCGCTGGAGATGTGGACAATGGCTCTAAAGTCCAGCCAGGAGGTGGCTATAGGCACAGGCTAGCAGACATGCCCAGCCAGGGGCAGGGAGCTCAGGGACCACAGAGTGCCACAGCGGGAACCAGCTGTGGACCACCACCATGTCCCCTGGGCACTGCTCCTGGACTCAGTAAACAGCAGCCTCAGGAAGTCAGACTTTTCTAGGTCACCCAGACCAGTGCCTCTGTAAGACTTGACTGTTGCAGCAGCAGAATCCTCTCTAGGACCAGTAAAAGAATAAAATAAAAAGGAACCATGAAGGTCGGCAGAGCTGCCCTGGCGTGCTGGAGCCTGTCTGTGGTACAGGACCAAGGGCTCTGAAAACATGTGGACAGAGGAGGGGACGGCCACCTGGCCCCACACACCCGGATGCCAGGGAGGTCACGAGGCCTCTCCCAAGCCCGCTTTGCCTGCACGCCACGCCATGTGTGTTCTGTGACTTGACTTTAATGTGGGCGCACTCTAAAGATCATGACACAATCTGAGTGTCACACAGCCACTTACCGTGTGACTGACAATTTGCCACCCAGAGCACTCTTCAGAGTGCCAACTGACCAGCAGCAGCAGCCCTCACCCTGCACAGTCTGCCTGGCACTGAAATCCCCTCTGGTGCTTTAAACATCTGTGTCCAGCCGCTGACTCAAAGTAACATTTCTGAGATTCACCCACGCTGCTGTCTGTGGCTGGGTTGGGGCCTACTCATTATTCCGTATCTGATGAGTGGAATTCCACGGATTGAACGCAAACGCCAGTGGTGGCATCGTGCTGGCCGCTCGGGGTGAGGAGCAGTCTCCACGGGAGGCTGGCTTGCTCCCTCCCTGAAGTCTGGGTGTGCAACTGCTGGCACGGAGGGCTCCCCGTCACTCCTTACGAGCTTCAGCGCTGCAAGGAGCTCTAGACACAGATCTCTGTGCACATGGGGAGGTTTGGTAAGAGGCTTCTCTGGAGTGAGAACTATAGGGTCAAAGGGTTTTTACCTTTTAAATGCTGGCAGATGTGGCCAACTGTCCTCCACATGGAAGTGCAGGGTGTGCAAGAAGGCTGTGCACTCTGGGCCTCTGCTCCGCGGAGCACAACATGATCACTGCTCCCTCTGTTGCTGTTCCCTGGTCACGGTCATCTTGGATGTCTGTCAGTTCATTCAGATTCTGTACTTCTTTTCTTTTCTTCTTTTCTCTTCCCGTCCCTTCTCCTTCCTTTTTTTTTTTTTTTTTTTTTTTGTGGCATTCTATCTCTGAGCTACACCCCCAGCCCTATTTTATTTTTATTTTGAAAGAGTCTTACTAAGTTGCTGAGGCTGGCCTGAACCTGCAATCCTCTTGTCTCAGTCTCCCAAGTACTGGGATAACAGGCGTGCACCACCACACCTGGCTCAGATTCAGCATTTAAGAACGGCATGCTTATTTCGGTTTAGTTGCTGCTTTTGAGCTGATTATGCGTCCTGTTACTTTCTGGGGAGGTGCAATCCGGTGTGACAGACCTGTACTCTCGTGCCTTCTGGGGTGTGCCGGGCCTAGAATGCTCTCCTCAAAAAAGACTATTTTTTCAAAAACCGACATAGGATTTCTGACCCTTGGCTCATTAACCCATCTCAAATACAGTTGTATCTGGTACAAGGTGACATTCTAAATTTAGTGCTTTTCAAAAGATACCTAACTGACCCAACAGGACTTACTGGGTAGTTGATCTATGCCTAATGACTTACACACCACTTTGATTAACTCAAAGCAAGGGCCGAGGATGCAGCTCAGTGGTAGAACACTTGTCCAGAATGCCCGAGGCCCTTGGCGCTAGCCCCAGCGGGTTCCCATCCCCAGTGCGGAAAACAACAACAAAGCAAAACCAGCCTCATCTGTTCTCTAATCTCCACCCTTTCTTCCTGTCTGGCCATTTTAATTACTCTCACTAATAGTGTGTTTTATACAGGTTTCTTATTCCTTCCGTCCTTGCATTCTTCTGACTGTTTTTAATGACGGTACCCCATGCATCTTAGTTTGGGGGTGCACACAAAGGGAAGTGAACAGTGTGGAGGGGACTGGGAGGGAGGATGGGGAGCGAAGGGCTGGTAGAGGGGGTGAGGGCGCAGGCAGAGCAGAGGGAGTTTGGGATGGGCTCAGAGAACTCAGCGTGGCTGTGTGTCTGCATGACAGACAGGCTAGCCCCCGTGGCCCTTGGCCTCTCCAGGGCTAGCCCCAGCCCCTCTGCACCCCACCACAGCCAGGCCTGCACCTCCCTGACACCATCTCGTACTGGTTGCTGGCTGGGAACACAATAGTGGCTGGCTACTGCAGTCCCTTCACCTTTCCTAACCACTCACCAGATGGCCCAGGACACCCCCCACCCCCCACCGCAGTGGGCGCCCTCGTCACTGGAGGTTAAGCCTCTGCAACACCGTGCTTCCCCCAGACCTGCCTTGGGCTCCTGCTAACCTGGAATTCCACCTAGGGAGTGGGGTCACTTTTGTCCAGTCCCTCTTCCCTGACTTCCCATGGGTCTCTGGCTCAGCAAAGGCACAGGAAGGCAGCCTGTCTCCCGTCCTACAGGAAAGTCCTGGCCACACGCAGCATACAAGGTGACTCAGCTGTGCGTGTCCCCACAGCTGGCCTGCTCACATCTGACCACTCTCCTGACCCAGCTGGCTTTTGGCCACCGATGCCGGCCACACCAGGAGCTGCACGTGACCTGCAGTTCAATTTCGCTCCTGCTCGTACCAGCAGTTCTCAAGCTCATCGTGGTCACTGTGCCTCGCGGAAGGCAGCTTGGTGTCAGGCCCAGCCCAGAGCGTCTGCCTCGGTCAGTCTGTCAGGGGCAGCTGCAGATGTGCATCTCCAGAGAGTGAGTCCTCAGCGGAGGTGGTCTAGGGAACGCTGAGCACCGGGGACTCCTGCTGTCTCTTCAACATTGCCGCCAGAGGTGGAGAATGGAAACCTGCTGAGGCACTGGTTCCATTACAGATGGCCTCATCCACTCTCGGGGCCTGCTGACCCAAGTCCCAGCATTCGGGCCTGTTGGTTCTCTGAGCGTCCCTGGCCTTTGAAGCCCTCTCGGCTGGAGTAAATAAGTCTCCTCATCAGAAGGCGTGGTGCTCCTGGCCCCAAGTCTTCCTCAGCCCCTCGGAGGCAGCATGCGTTACCCAGGCTCCTGGCCTTTCCCAGCAGGGCCCTGACAGTGGACGGGGCCACCCTGGAAGAGCACACGCCTCCCACACATGGGGTTTGGGGCACAGTATCAGAAGACTTGCCCGAGACCCCAGCAGCCCAATTCCTCCTGCGGCCCTTCAGCCACCAAACGAGCAGCCCAGTGTGACGGAGTGGTGTGCACGGGAAGGGCCATCCGCAGTGGCTGAGGGCACACAGCCCTGCCTGCCCATGAGAAGCCCACCCAGGGAGGAGCAGGTGCGGAGCAGAGCCAGGCTTTCCAGCAGTGGCCCTGAGCCCATGCTAGGACACTCTCCTGCAAAGTACAAATGGACATAGCCTCGCTGCGTCTGCACGGTCGCATGTAAACTCCATCTTTCTCTGAGGGTAGGGAACATAAGGACCCCAAAGCTTGCTTCACGGGCCTTTCCTTCTAGAGGCAGTGGTACTCACCTTTCCTGAGGCAATACCGGGATGGGTGGGCTATCACTTTATAATTTAACATGAACATGCCTCTGTCACGCTACTACATGCCTCACTAAGTGATCGTATTAAGCCTCGTTATTGGGACATAAGTTAGGAGCGGCAGGAAGATAGAGACAACGTTGAAAATGACATCAAAGTGAGTGGGGCTTTCCCTAGGCACAAAAGAAACATTTATAACCACAAAGACGAAAAACGTTGATTTTTTTTTTCTACCCTGCCTTAATGAAATAGGAGAAAATTTCTCTTTCCTCAAAATTGGAAAACAGTCAAGGAAACAGCCTTTTGAACTGTCACATGGGATTCATTCCAAAGCTGTGATAGGCAGGAACTGGTATTTCCCCAAGTGCAGGAAGTTTTCATGGGCCTGCTTTAAGAAGAGGAAAGCTTCTTTGTTACCCAGACAACTACCATTCCACACAGCTAAAATGTAGAACAGCTAATTGCCTAAAGTATTTGTACTTATTTCTATGATCCTGGCCATACAAAAAGTTAAAACACAAATTTAAAATATTTTTATCTTGCCAGGTGTGGTGGGCACACACTTGTAATCCCAGTACTTGGGAGGCTGAGAGAGGAGGAGCGCAGATTTGAAGCCAGCCGAGGCAACTTAGCAAGGCCCTCTGCAACTTAGTGAGATTCTGTTTCAAAATAAGAAATAAAATTGGGCTTGGGTGTAGCTCAGAGGTAGAATGCCCCTGGGTTCAATCTCCAGTGCTAATAAATAAATAAATAAATAAATAAATAAATAAATAAATAAATAAATAAATATTTTATCTCTGAAAGGCAAAAAACTGTTCCCTACTCAGAACTCTTGTTCTGGCAAACTAGTTCTGGAAATATTTTCCCAGCAAACCCAATCTGTAAGCTGTCTGAGTGTGGCACCAATGGTGACCACACAGAGACTGCCGACACGCTACACTGTACCGTCGCTCGACAAACACACTCGTCAGAAGGTCCCGAGCTAACGAACACTAGAGTTCATTTATCGGACAGGCAAAAGGTATGGGGCCGCAATATTCACGTTAGTTTTACAAACATTTAAAAACTATTACAAATCAGGCGTGGTGGCACACACCTATAATCCCAGTACTTGGGAGGGTGAGGCAGGCAGATCACAGGTTTGTGGCCACCCTTAGCAACTTATTAAGGTCTTCCACAACTTAGTGAGACCCTGTTTCAAAAATAAAAAAAATAAAATAGGGCTGAAGGTGTAGCTCAGAGCAGAATGTCCCTGGGTTCAATCCCTAGTGCCACAACAAACAAATATGCATTCCACATATGCTTTATCATGCAGGAATAATGCTTGAAATTTTAACATTGAAAATGTTATTTCTCTATTATCAAGCTCCAAAAGTATGTATTCCACATATTAATAATGCACTTGCATTGCCCTCATTCTGATATTCAGGTGTCCCAATGCTCTTGCCATGGAAGCAAACAGCTTGCCTGCCTACTTCACAGGTCAAGGTCTCCAACAAAGGTAGGACCTGGCGCTTGGCCCCAGCTCCTGATGGTGACCAACATGTCCAAAGGTGGGGGTTATGTCCTTGACTACATCCAATATCTCTGTCAAACATCTGTAAGAATATTTATTTTTCAATAAACAATGTCGCTTCATCAGCAATGGGCGGTAGAAGGACATCGACCCTTCAAAAGGAGCCACGCTATTACAGCAGAGGACCCAAGGCGAGATCACCCACTACGAGTAGGAAACTTCTGGGGCACACCACCCGGTCTCCGAGTTCTCATGGCGGGGAAGAGCACTGTACCGCTTCGGCAGCTCCGTGCACCTTCTCCCGACAATCCACATACGTGGGAAGGCTACACGCCCTTCCAAGCTGCCGGGGTTCCGAGCAGCCTCGGGGTCTGCTCTCCCCTCAGTCGGCCTCGGGCACCTGCCCCGCTCCACTGACCCCTCACCCAGGCCCGCATAATCCCCTTACCTCAGAACAAAGCAGCCCCGAGAGGTCGGAGGAGCGCGTGGGTGTGGGTACCAGACAGATGGCCACTCTCCCTGTTTAGAGAAGATGAAATGCTAAAGGAGAAAAATTAGAGTGATGTTTTGTTCTCGAGCGGAGGAGGCCACCCATCCCATTGGCCTGGGGTGGGAAAGCGCGTGACATGGGCCAGGCACATGTGACCTACTTTTCGCCCAGCTCCCCTTGTGCCCTTGGAGGGGCGACCAGCACTCATGGGCTGTCATTTCAATGGCTCCTTCCCCCAACAGGGCGGCTGAACAAACCAGCAAGCCCGTAGGACATACGTTGCAGCAGCTAAGCCCTGGAATGGGGGGGCTCGGGGCCCAGCACTAATCCAGCCACAGCGCTTCGGACTCGGGCTGTCAGGCTCTGCCGACTGTCTGCCTGTGTACAGCTTCAGCAGGAGGCCGGTCCCTACCCAGAGACCAGGGTGGTCCTGGCGTGGCTGGCCACACACTTGCAGCTTCTCATGGAACTGCACCAGGAGGCAACGGCTCACCAGGACGAGGTGCCTGGGACGGCACAGATGGGAAATACTCCCACTTTTAGTTCATTGTAATCTGCTCTAAGCAGCGAAACCACAAGTAAGTTCAGTGTGCTGTGTCCTCAAGGGTGGTCCTGATGTGACAGGCAAGATCCAGGATGGACCCAGGACCCCTGGCTCAGGCACTCGGGGCCTGAGAGAAGAAGGAGCATTTATATTGGTCCACCCGTCCCAAAGGCACTTCTGCCACCAGGCAAGAGGGTCGCCTTTCCGTTCCACCCGGTGCTGAAGTATTACCTTCATCACCACATCTTATACAAAGATCAGACGAAATAACGATCAGAACACACGCAAACACGTAAAGAGTGAGCGCCGGAGGAGCCATGGCTGTGCTGGAAGGTACGTGTCGCACAGGTGGAAGAAGCTGGATGCTGTGGGCTGTGGGAACTCTCGGCTTCCCAGCACCCGGCACGGCACCGGGAAAGTGCAGTCCTGCGGGACTCACCGAGCAAAGTCAGCCTGGCTGTTCCTTATGGAAAAGAAATCAAAATAACACAAGTATCAGATGTTCATTGCAAAAAAAGTGATCCATAAATAATCATTCCCAAGAAAGGTCATCGATCTGCGGTGTTGGGAGGTCTGCCTATTCAGACTTTGGTCCAGACGGCATTATTAAATCTTTTCAACAAAAATAGGACCAAACTGCCCGTGTCTGTCTTGTTTTTCACACTTAGCATTACACAGTAAATATTTTTCTATGTTAATGTATTTAGGTCTACATCACAGTGATCAAATTCCCGGTGGTAGTACATTTTATGGAGGAGATTTTACATATTCTGTTTTATCCATCTTAATACGTAAGAATGTAACTAGTCTGCAGTGGTTGATTACGCCAGTTGAACTGTTATATTAAGCAGTGTTTCAATAGTTTTCACTAAGGTTTGGTCTTATACTTCCGCCCCAAGTCATAGGTTGGAAGTTACCCCCACTGTGGCAGTGCCGGGAGGTGGGCGTTATGACGGGGTTAGTCATGAGGGCTCCAACCGTGGACAGATTAGACCTTTGGGGAGCTCAGGGGAGCCAGCTTGAGCCTCTTTGCTCTTCTGTCCCTTCCGCCATGCGAAGGCACAGTGTGCCCCTCTGGAGGACGCAGCCTTCAAGGCATCTCACTGAAGCAGCAGTGGGCTCTCAGCAGACTCAGGATCTGTGGCATCTTCATCTTGGACGCCCAGGCTGCAGAAATGTGAGGGATACGCTGATGCCGCTCAGAAACAGCCCAGCCTCGGTGCTCGTTACAGTGGCAGAAATGGGTCAGGAGGGTATCTCTGGGTGGGCCTCTCTCTGCCCTCTCGTCTCACGGGAACCTGTATTTGCAGCAATTGTTTTTAAGTCTAAAGCAGTCTAACACAAGTCTATGCACAAGTCTAACGTTTCTGGTGCAGTGACTGGCTGCTCAGCCGGTGCTCCTCCACACGTCCACCTGGTGGGCCTTGTCCTCGGAGCTGGCCTAGAAGCGTGGGGTCCAGTATGGGTGAGCAAAGGGAGGAGGAGCAGCGTGGGAATCAGATGGCCTTACGTGTCTGGTCTGTGATTGAGTCCATGCATAGCAGTTTGGGCAAAGGTGCCAGTTTTGGGTGGAGACAGCGGTGGCAGTGTCGCTCACAGTCACAAAGCTCAGGGAACAGGGCAGGACCCAGGCCATCAAGGACAGCCCTTTCCCATTGGCGACAGGGGAGGACTGCACACTGACCTTGGGTCTGGTCTGGGCAGGTCTGTGGTGACTCTGACAAGAGTTTGGTGAGGTAAGCCGGAGGGGACAGAAAGAACAGGCACTGAGGACTTGGTTGCTGATGGGACATAGGCGCCAGCAGATGTGTGGTCCAGGGCAGTGACAGTCCCGCCTGGTGCATGCATGGGGGAGGAAGGAGGCTGACAACGTAGAGTGGACAGGGTACACAGCAGGAGCGGGTCCTTACGGCAGGAGGGGCAGCAAGCCCGTGGGTACCAACCCAGGCTCCAGGGCTCCAGCAGAGGAGCAGAGGCACAGGCATCTGCAAGAAGGCGGAGGAAGCCAGGGGCATGGCGTTCAGTGGCTATGTGCAGGAGGAGCCGCTGCTGAGCTGAGACTGCAGAGACAAACAGGAGGGAGAGGAGCAGCTGGCGCTGGCGCAGCCCCCAGGGGTCACTGCCAGCATCTTGTGACAGGGGTCACCTGGCCAGGAGGGGGACATCAAGAGCGGGAGTCACCATGAAGGGCAGAGACAAGAGGCATAGGGAAGACCTCTGAGGCAGGGCCCACGTCACCACTATAGTAGGGATACACGACAGTAGGGCACCAGCCTGCCTCTCTTCTGCCACGACTTTCTGTTGTACCACTCCTAGAGTTGATTCTGTTCCTTGGATGATGGCCACCAGGTCTACACTTGTGCCCCCGGAGGAGGAATAGCTGTGTAGAATTGGATTCTCCTTCTCCCCATTCACCCATATTGGCATGTGCTGTGTAATGTAGGAGTTGCTGGCCATTCCTCTGTTCCCGAATTTGATTGCCACCCACTGGACACTCTTCAAGCTCGCTCCTGTTGCCGTGACACGCCCCTCCTTTCAGGGCTTTTCTTTTTGGTGGCGGGGGGTACTAGAGGGTTGAAGCCAGGAGTGTTCTACCTCTGAGCTATACCCCTAGCTCACTTGCTCATTCATTCATTCATTCATTCATTCATTCATTTTGGTGTTGGTACTTGGAATTGAACCCATTTGTGTTCTACCTCTGAGCTATACCCTGGGCTAATTTTTTAAATTTTGAAACAGGGCCTCACTAGGTTGCTGAAAGCCTGGCTAAGTTGCTGAGGCTGGCCTCAAACCTGTGATATTCCTGTCTTTGTCTCCCAAATACTGGGATTACTGGCACGTGCCACCAAGCTGGGCTTCCTTTCAGGTTTCTGATTTGGGTTGTTCACTTTGTTTTTCCCTCTTGTCTACTTACTGAAAGGTGCTGCTGGCTCGCCAGAGGCTTCCTGCCCAGCTCTGTAGCCAGCCGCTTACCCACACAGCCAAGTTCCTTTTATTTTTTCAGCTATTTTAGTATGCCAGGGATAAAATAACACATGAAGAGCAATCATAAAATACATGTTTAACACATATAAATAAAAATAACTCAGTGTAAAAATGTTAGCCAAGCTGCACAATTTTAATAGATGTTAGCCTATTCAGTCCTTGCCAGTATGTAGTTTTCAAAGTAATAAAATTAAGAACCTACTGGTGTTACTGTGAAAATCAGAAATGGATTTTAAATGTCAAATTTAGGAAGTGTTTCATTAGCTTCCATGAGAACGCACAGGACATCTGTGAGACAACTAGGAGTCAGACACAGTGATGGTGAGAAAGCTCAGGCCAGATCCAGCCATCCTGCCAGAAGTGGAAAACACCTGCTCTGCCTGTCTTCAGAGCTACACGGTGGACCAGCCACCGGGAGGTCCGACTGGCCCCTCCTCAGCTTGGCAAGTCCTTTCCGGCCCCCATGCAGACTATTCCTACTGTGTGTGATTTGTGGGCCACAGGTGTCACGAGGGTCCGGGGTGGCATCCCGGGGCCAGCTGACCTTCACAGCCCCATCAGGTGCACGGCGTGGCATGGCTCATGACTGCGGGCTGCTCTCTGCTTGGTGGAGCCAGCTTTTTCTCAGTCTCACGTGTTAAAGGAAGAGCCCCCCCTCCCGCCTCCTTAGTAGAGTGTCTTCCTGAGGATCAGCGGGGGGGGGGGGGGGTAGCACGCCTCTTGGCTGAGGTACCCCAACTGTCAGCCATGCCTGCCAGCCTAAAGTCTGGGACCCTGTGTCCAAGAGGCAGGATGGAGCACAGCCATTCCTGAGCGCCGCTCTGTGGGCTCACTAGTGTGTATTCCTGAGTGCCCACTGGGAAAGCCACGGAGCCTTGCACAGGGCAGAGTGAGGCCCAGAAGAATGCTTTGGACAGTGCGTGGAGATGGCCACAGGGTCAGGCTCAGCCACTCGGGAGGTTACCCACAAGGAAGATGCTACCTTGAAGGACCAGCTTCCTCTGGGCAGGGGCAGAGGAGGTAGCTTGCCACCTCTTGTTAGGGAGCTCAAGGTCCGCAGCAGTGGGAAGGTGAGCCAACCTGGGTGCCCACCCAGCAGAGGGGCGTGGGCTGTGCACTGCGTTTGCCCCTCCTAATGCACAGCCACACTGGGTACCCCACACAGGGCTCACACTGAAAAGCCTCTGCTGCCCAGTTCCAAATGGCCCAGCAAGACTTGCTTTGCTCTGCCGTCTGTCGAGCACCTGCTGATCCTGGGCATGGCCCCGGGCCCAGGCACCAAGGAACGGCCCAGGTACTCCTTGTCCTCTCAGAGCTTGCCTTCTCCTCTTCTCCTGGATGGCGACACACTTGAGCCAGAGGAATGGGGTTGGCCGAGGGAGCTGGCTTGGATCTTGCACAGGATCCTTAAGGAAGACCTCACTGCAAAAGCCACTTTGAAGTGCGAAGGCTGCTACCCCAGATGAACCATTCTTGGCATGCCCCAATTCAGAGGTGGCAGGTTATGAAGAGGGCGGGCTCAGAGGTGGCAGGTTATGAAGGGGGCGGGCTCAGAGGTGGCAGGTTACGAACGGGGCGGGCTCCTGCCTGCCACCTGAGGTCACTACTCTCTCCAGGACTCCCTAAAGCCCCAAAAGAGATCCCTTCTCCTTCTACACACACCCTGCGCTTTGCCCTTTGCCTGCTTCCCACATGTGCACAGATCCTGTGACGTTTTTATGTTTTACATTCTCTAGGACTGCCATGCGCAGACAGGTGCTCTGCACAGAACACAGCAGCAGTACTCTGGTCTCACCACCAGTGAACTACTAGCCAAGCAGCTCAGGAGAGTTTCGCCCTTTTTTGGTTGTAGAAATTTCCCTGACCTCAGCATTCTTGAATACGCCCACAGTTCACTAAGGTACACGTAGTATTATTGTAATGCTCTGCTAGTCCCAAATACACTTACAAGGCTTGGAAGACTCTTTCTCTGTGTGTTATTTAGATCTACAGACACAAAACTGAAGGCAGGTGGGAACGTTCCATGAGGGTCCCTGAGGAATGGCCCCAAAATAGGTGCAGGCAGGGCTGAGGAGCAGGAGGAAGCTTGGGCAAGGGGTGACAGATCACATGGGCACTGATCATCTCCACCCACTCTCCTGCTGCCATCTGCTTCCCAAAGCCCTGTGTTCCTTCCAGGGTTAGAAGCGAGGTGCAGAGTTTTCTCCACCTCATCGAGAATCCAGCTGCCTTCTCTACTATGCATCTCAACAAAAAAGGATTTGTGACTGATAATGAACAATCCAAACAGAAATTAGATAAATTTCTGTTTACTGTAGCATCAAAAAGAATAAAGTATTTAAGTATAAGCTTAACCAAGAAGGTAAAGGCTTTGTACACTGAAAACTACACGATGTTGCTGAGATAAATCAGAGGACACACAAATCTAAAGACATCTGTGCTCATTTATTGGAAGACTTAATATTCTTAAGATGTCAATACTACCAAATTGATCTATGAATTTGGGATCCATGGATTCCCTTTCTCTCATTTCTCATGAAATCCTTGTTTGAAATCTTTAATTTGTTGTAACCCAGCTTACCAAATCTTTGTTTCATCATTTTTTGCTTTTTTGATATTTTTTCTACTAATTCCTTTTTTTTGTCCTCAGGTATTCTTCTAGCTTTTAAAAATTTAATTAATTTTTTTTTTTTTTACTTTTCATGCTTAGATTTTGTTTTGTTTTGGTTTTTTAGTTTGATGTAGCAAACAGCTCACTGTTTTGTAACTTGACTCTGTCAGACCTTCTGGGAGGTGCTTTCCATGTTTCTTGTACTCCAATGTTGACAAAACTTTCTTGAAACTTTGATAACCTTTAAATTTCCACCATGTGACCTCTAAA
>PVLC010006773.1:0-38841 GCA_004027655.1 Graphiurus murinus
AAAGTCAATCACTAAACTGACCAGGAGATAGGGGGAGGGTGGGTGGGAATTGGGGAAGGGTTAATGAGAAATATGTGCATGGATGTCTTTACCTGTACTAGCTTGTACCCAACAAAAATGTGTGATTAACCCTGTTGTACCCAAGAAATGTATAAAAATCCATGCTAAAAAATAAATTAATTAATTAAAAAAAAAAAAAAGAAAAGCAAAACTGGAGGCCTCACATTTCCTGATTTCAAAACTAATTGCAAGCTATAATTATCAAAACAGTATGCTACTGGAATAAAGACATACAAACTAATAGAACATTCAAGTGATCTTTGACAAGGGTACCAAGGCTGCACAATGCGGGAAGGATAGTCTCTTCAACAAATGGTATGGGAAAACTGGGTACCCGCTTGTGAAAGAAAAAAGCTGGACCCTTACCTTATACCATAAGGAAAATGAACTCAAAATGGATTAAAGATCTAAAGTTAAGACCTGAAACTATAAAATTCTGAGAAGAAAACATGACATTGGATTTGGCAATGATTTCTTAGATATGAAATCATGATCACAAAAAAACAAAAGCAATAAATAGACAAACGTGGCTATACTAAACTTAACATCTGCAGAGCAAAAGAAATCATCAACAGAGTGAAAAGGCAATCTACAGAATGGGAGAAAATATTTGCAAACCATCTGTCTGATAAAGGGTTAATATCTAGGATACATAAAGAACTCCTACAACTCAACAACAAACCGCAAAAATAACCTGACTAAATATTAGCAGAGGACTTGAGTAGACATTCTTCCAAAGAAGAAATACAAATGGCCAACTTGCCTATGAAAACATGCTCAATATCACTAATTATCAGGGAAAATGCAAGTCAAAGTCACAATGAGATATCGCCTCATACCTGTTGGGATGGCCATTCAAACACAAAGTAACAAGTGTTGATGAGGAGGTGAAGAAACTGGAACCCTTGTGCACTCTTGGTAGAAATGTAAAATGGCACAGTTGCTATGGAAAACAACAAAGTGATTTTTAAATAGAATTACCATATGATTCAGCAACCCTACTTCTACATCCAAAAGAATCAAGAGCAGGATCTCTAAGAGATATTTGCACACCAGTGTTCCCTGAAGCATTATTCACAATAGCCAAGAGGTGAAAGCAACATCAATGTCCACCAGTGGATGAATGGATAAAGAAAATGCGGTATGTACATATAATGGCATGTTGACCAGTCTTTTAAAAAGAAGGAAATCCTTTCATATGCTGCAACATGGATGAGCCTTGAGGATATTATAATCAGTGCAATAAGCCAGTCACATAATATGATTCCCTATATATGAGGTATCTAACACAGACTCAGAGAGGCTGGGGATGTAGCTCAGCGGTAGAGTGCTTACCTAGCATGCCCAAGGCCTTGTGTTTGATTCCCAGCACTGGGAGAAAAAAAAAAACAGAAAAGAAAAGAAAACACAGACTCATGAATAGAAAGTAGAATGGTGGTTGTCAGGGTTTTGGGATAGGGAAAAGGGGAGCTGTTGTTTAGAGTTTTCAGTTTTGCAAGATGAGAAAGTTCTAGAGATGTGTTGCACAAGAAGGTGCATAAAGTTAACACTACTGTGCTACGTATTTAATGTTAAGATGGTATTCTTATGGTTTGTGTTTTTTAATACAGTAAGAAAAGGGGGTCTGGAATTTGGGTAATATTTCTACAGAGAGCAATATGAATAGAATAAGAAAGAGTCAGTTGGTAATTTTATTTTCACCACTACCAGTTAGAGGGTTGGAGAACTTGTCCTCCTTCCATATACTTAGAGATAGCTTTCTCACCTCTCTTTTCTCTCCTCCTCCTCTTCCTCCTCCTCCTCCTCCTCCCTCTCCTTCTTCATCTCTCCCTCTCCCTCTCTCTGTTTCTCCTCTTCCTCTCTCTCCCTCTCCCTCTCCTCTTTCTTTTTACAGAGCATGTATCACCACCCAACATAATATCGCATATTTACTTATTTATCTGCTTATTGCCTACAAATAACCAGACGTGCAAACTCCTGGAGGACAGGAATTTGATTCTTTCTGCTTGCCTATCACTGACTCCTCAGGGTCTAGAAGAGTGTGTGGCCTGTAGTAGGTGCACAGGGAGTATTTGATGAATGAACTAGTAGATGTGGAGGTGGGAGAGCTGACAGGGCATCTGAAGCCTGGGGCCTCTCTCCTGCATTCTTCAATCTTCTTGGCAGACAGAAAAGAGGAGAAGGAAGACAGCAAGTAACTAGAAGGACCAGATGTCATTTCATTGAGCTTGGGGCGGCCACACCAGCTTCTGAAGCATGGAGGAGGAAGAAGACACGTCTACTATGCTGTCTCTGTCTCTTCTGGTCCCTTCTGCTTCAGCAAAATGTGTCAATTTGCTCTAGCTGTTTTTTCCTTAAAGTTACTGAATCAATAGACTCGAGCTGTCAGGGAGGGCCTCAGTTCTTCGCACTTTCTATATCCCAGGTCAGTGCTTCTCAAATGTCATGTGTGTAAAACCTACCTGGGCATTCAGTAGGTCTGGATGGGACCTGAAAACCATTTCTAACAAGCTTCCAGGTAACAGTGATGCAAACCCTTGCTTACAGTGGCTGCTTCCCAACCTGACAGTGTGGTTCCTGGGGACCTTTGTAAAATCGCAATGTCCAGGCTCCCCACCCCACACCAGTTAATTAGACCCTCCACCAGTGGGATCCTCACAGTGCTATGCCAAAGTTGACAGCCAGTGCCCCGGGGCTCACTCTGAGGATGCAAACCCACACGTAGGCAGAGCCATCGCTCTGGGCCCTGCGTTCCTCTTGTCCAGTCGCTGTGTCCTTCCTCAACCACCTCTGCCAAGACTTCGCAAAGGGTGGCCGAGAGCCAGGGGCAACACCGGCCCACCTTGATCTTGGATATGCAAGAGAGTTGAAACTTTTGTAGCTGGAAAGAACGTTCCTATTTTTACTCCCTTCTGATTTCCTCTGTCACTTCTCTTTCCAGCTGGTAGGGAGTTATCCTCCTCTTCCAGTCTCGTACAATAACTGTGCCCGACTGGGGGGGGGGGGCGTGAATTTGCTCCCAGGGAACATTTGGCCATGTCTGGAAACATCTTCAATTGTCACAACTCAGGGCGGTGGAAGGAGAGTTGCTACTGGAAACGGGTGGCTGCTAAACACTCCACAATGCTCAGGACAGCACTCCACAATAAAGTGCCAGGCTCACATGGCCACAGTTGAGGAGCCATGTAGTTTAAGGGGGTCCCACAGTGAGAGGTTTGGGGTACCTTTTTCATCTTTATCCGGCTGCCCTCTGGTTCTCAAGGTTCTTAGGTTCTGGGGTGCAGGGGACAGAACAAGTCTCAGTGGGTTCAAGAGCAGCCCCCTGAGGCACTGGGAGCCTCTGCCTTCTCTCCACTCTCAAGCAGGGGGCCCTTCCTGTCTGGTCTGTCCTCCCAGTCCTCCTCCTCGCCCAGAGCTGGTGAATTTCCTCTCTGGATCTCTCCCAGCATGTTACTTCTCAAGGAGCCTCCTCCCACCCAATACACATTTCCAAACCCCATCTATCAGGATTCAAGTCCTTCCTCATGAATTTCCAGAACCCTATGGCAACCAGGGGTGTGGCCAGTCACCACCAGAATATACCGGAGCGGGTGCAGCCTGGCTCCTAAATGCCTTCACATCTGAAACTCAGCCAAGATGCTCTGTCATACTTGTGCTGGGCACTTGCTATGTGCCAGGCCCTACTGAAGGGCTTCACCTCATGAAATCCTCAAACTGCCCTAGAAGTGGGCACTACTGTTATCCCCATAAACAGATGAGCAGACTGAGGCACAGAGAACTAAGATGCCAAGGGTCACACAACTAGGAAGTAGAAAGTAAGGGGGTGGGGTGAGTCCAGAGTCAATGGGTTTAACAATTATGTTACCTATTCCCTTGTGCATTCACACTGACAACAGCCCAGACAGGCTTGGGGTCTGTTCTTGGTTTCCCAAGTGGGAGCACCCAAAATAACCTTCCAAAATCACTCAGCTAGTTAGTAGTGAACCCATAACTCATATCTAAGACAGACTCAAAATTCAGAGATGGAAAAGAAACTAGGATCTTTAGAAGATGGTATCATCCATCCATCCATCCATCCATCTATCCATCCATCCATCAAGCTGTCAGCACACACATGCCGATGCTTCTTGTGGTCCAGGCTGTGCTGTGTGCCAAGGATCGAGAAAGACACCAGCCATGACTGCTCTACTTGGGAGCTCACACAAATTTGGGGTGGAAGCATGCTGCAGGCTTATGAGTAGGACTGAGGAAGAGGGGGAGGGCAGAGAGGACACAGTCACACGTGGGGCTCTGTTTTCACCTGTCCTCCAGGGAACCGAGCAAATGTGGAGAGGAGCCCTGGGGACGCCATGTGGCCATGGGTAGGAACTCCTTGTTGGGCACCTGGGTCCAACGACCCCTGGCACACGCTACCTGCACAGTGTCCTGTTGCTTTCTTTCTCCCCATCTGGGAGGTCCTGGGCTTGCTCAAAACTCCTGATTCCTAAGCACAGCTTGGGGAAAAAGAGGATTGGGCTTTATGTTCCCCCACTGGATGGTTGCAATGTTGGCATCCCAACTGATCATTCCAAAGTCCCAAAGAGGAACCAAATTGTGACTGTCAGGAACACGACAGAACTGTCAAAAGCAGAAAAAATCAGCCACATAAATTGTGAAACCGAAGTCACAGTTCTGTTTGTTCTGCGAGAGTGAGCATCTCACTTTTTTTTTTTTTTTGTCAAGATGGAAAATAAAAACAAAGACAAAGGACCTTGCAAGCACTTCATCTCTGTGAAAAAGCCCACCACCACATACCACCAAGCCCCAGTGGCCAGCAATGCCCCTTGCCCACAAAAACCATGTCTACTTCCATTAACTAAATAATCCGGGAGTCCAACAATGGGAATGGATGGGTACATTACTAGAAAGAATTATGACCTAGTCCCTGCCCTTGACCATTCCACATCCAGCTAACGAAATTAGACTCTAGAGCCAGACCAGACCCAAGAAAACAGGAGATAACCCAGAGCAACTAACAGAGAGTGCTTCTTGGTACAGGTAACATCTGAATTGGGCCTTGGAAGAGGAAAAAAATTTCACTGATAGAAAAGAAAGGAAAGAAACTATAGAGCTGGGTGCAGTGGTGCATGCCTGCAATCCCAATACTTGGGAAGCTGAGACAGGAGGATCATGGGTTCCAGGCTGGAGTGCATTACCTCAGTGAGACCCTGTTTTGAAGTAAAAAACAATGGAAACAAAGGAAAGAATGAAATTGAAGAACCGGGGGAAGGCACATACAAATTCACAGAGAAGCTAGGGCAGGTAGAGAAAAGAACACAGAACAAGAGACTCTGGAAGTCAAGTCTCCATCCTGAATAAGAACCAGGCTGGGAACATTGGTCCCTGCTGGAGAAGCTTGCTGAGTCAGGCTTCAGGGCTCTCCAGTTTGGGGAGCAGGTACATACAGCCCTCAGGTGTGCTCAAAGGCGTGCACAGGTAGGGTGTGCACAGTGCAAGGACACTTTCCATGAGCCTCGGTTATGCACGTCGTGTGTGTGTGTGTGTGTGTGTGTGTGTGTGTGTGTGTGTGTGTCTGTGCACGCAGGAGCAGCCTGGGCTGTGCACATGCATATGTGTGTGTGTGTGTGTGTGTGTGTGTGTGTGTGTGTGTGTGTGTGCTGGTGATCTGGTGGGCCTTTCTGCAGAAGCCCTGCAGCACCATCCTTGCTCACCAAAATAGCATCGAGCAATTTAGGTCAGGAAGTAAGGACTATGTTATTATTACTAGTTACTGGTGAAGTTATTTAATAAGAATGTCACATCCAATTGAGAGCATGGTGGGAACTGTCAGCAGGAGGAATGTAATTACACTAACTGGAGCCGCTCCAGGCCCCCACTGCTCGCACACCTCCACTGATCCACAGGGAGACGGACGCTCCCCCAGCCCCACTGTCACTGCCCGAGGGACATTTCCTTAGGTGGGGCCCTGCAATAGCCAGACTAGTGCTGCTCTGGTCCAGGCCCCAGGAGAGGCGCTCGAAGGGGGTCTCCCAAGCAACCCCATCCAGGGCATGACACCGGTGATATGAGAGGAGAGAGGGGTCCCAGCCCCCTTCTCCAACTCCACAAACAGTCCAAGAGAATGGCTGTCCACATAGGAAGCCCAAGAATCCATTGTGCCTGGCACCTGGTCCAAACCTACTCCGGTTATCCACAAGAATAAGTGGTTTGGAAACAACCCTTTTTCTGACAGCCCTGTCTACCCTGAGCCTTAGCTGGTGTTTCCACAACCACCTCCAAATGAAACTACTTCCACTGAAGTCCTTGTTCCAGGTTTGGTTCAGGAGCCCCAAAACCCCTCGCTGCATTCCCTAGAAGACAGAACTGAGATCTGCTGTAGGACTCCACAGCCCACAACCCCACTGTCTCAGTACCTGCTACCTGCTACTAGCTGAGTCCTAAACAGAACCACCTCCCCTTGGGCTGGGCAGAACCCAAGGATCCCTGGCTGGGAGCAGAGCCTCTATGACCCTCCAAGGCCAAGGTTACATGAAGGTGTAAAGCCATGGCACTCCGAGTTATAGGGGAGCCAGCACAAGTTGTAGGGAGCCCATCCACCAGGTACAGAGGGGGCCAAGCACCCACTCTGTTTACACATTTATACCCTGCAGGGTTTCTAAGAGTCCTGAGCCCTTGCTTCCTCGAAGCAGCAGCTGGACACCCAGAAAAAGGAGAGGAGGGGGCTAGAGAGCCATATGCCACTGCAGGGGAGGCCTCTCACTCCAGCTCTGAGGACATCAGCGCACGCAGGGTGGCTGTCTGGTAGTCATATGAGGGGAAGGAAGCTCTGGCCAGGACTGGAGGAAAAGGAGACAGGCAGAGACCTGGAGAGAGACTGGGCGGGAGAGGAAGACACAGGCCCAAGGACACGCGGAGACAGACAGATGGACAGAAAGACAACATCAGAGAGCATCAGAGAGGAAAAATTGAAAAAAATGGGCAGCAAGAGAGATGGGCTGATAGAAAAAGAGACACAAAGGCAGATAAGGAGAGAGGGAGACAGAAGAGGACAGAAACCCAGAGGCAGAAATGTGAAAGATGCAGACGTGTACAGAGACCAAATCAGGGGCAGTGAAAGGCAACAATAGTGACCGAGTGAGACAGGAGAGAAGCCACAGCTCCCGCACGGCCCCATGACAAAGGCTCCATCAATGTCACCTGACACCCGAGCCCCGTGGGAGTTATCTGGGAAGAAACGGAGATTGAGTGCGCTGACTCTTGGAGGACTTTGGCTTTAAAGGGAAGGACAGTAGCCAGAGGGGAGTTCAAGGTCTAAAGAGAGGTCCCCCCTTTGATCCTAAATTTGTTTTAAATTTAAGGATGCACTGGAGAGAAAAATGAAGTGGGAGGGGTGGAGCTAAGAGAAGAGTTAAAACCCAGAGGAGGAGAGGGAAGAAAGGGGTCCAGGGCGCTGGAGCTGAGAACTGCAGGAAGGACCCGACTCTTCCTTCAGGAGTGGGGTGGGGGGGATAAGAGGGAGGGGCAGAACGTGAAGCCCATTCTTTTATTTATTTTTTCAGTGCTAAGGCTGGAACCCAGGGCTTCACACATGCCAGGCAAGCACTCAATCACTGAGCTACACCCCTGCCTGAAGTCCATTCTCCATGGTCCACATGTATTATCCACGAGGTCACCCTGTGATGGAACCAAGGATTTGTGTCTTGGAATGACAACTTACAGAATTAAGAGCGGTAGCTGACGGGGTGGTCAACAAGGAGATGGCTAAGCTGTGCTGAGCTCAGGTGAGGGGTGGTGGAGGCCCAGCTCTGGCAGGATTCACAGCCTGGGGGACAGGCGAAGAGCTGGCTGCGGGACTGACCCAGGGAAGGGTGCTCAGAGCAGGTGCAGCAGAAGGACTAAGGCTGGAATGTCCCAGCGGGACAGATACTCGAGGCTGGATGATGGAGGTGGCCTAGGTGATGAAGGAAAGGGGCTGGAGGAGCTGCTCGGGAGTTGTTGAGAGGCTCCAGGTCTGCTGTGTGTGTGTGTGTGTGTGTGTGTGTGTGTGTGTGTGTTACTGGGGATTGAACCCCAGGGCATTCTACTGCTGAGCTACATGTCCAGCCCCATATTATTATTTGTATTTTGAAACAGGGTCTAAGTTACCACACTGGCCTCCAACCAGAGATTCTCCTGTCTCAGTCTCCCAAGTACTGGAATTATAGGCTTGGCACCAGGTAATTACAGCTTTTGAGAGGCTTGCAAGGTGGCTCCTGCCCTGCTCATCATCCCATTCCCCTCTCCTGCCTCCTGGACCCTGGACTCTCCCTTTCCCAGGAAGTAAGGCTGCAGTGACCTCCATGGGCCCCAGGCTACAAATCTTGGTCCATGTCTCATGGAAAGTAGCATCTTCCTGCACCTACTCAGCAGTGTCGGCCTCCACTGCCACCATCCCCTCCTCTGTTCCACACCCAGGGCTCGGGCATCGGCTCCCCCTTCTCTTTGGACTTTGAGCTCAGTCTAGACCTGGTTTGAGGGCTCCTCTCCTCTGGACTGGGTGCTGACAGCTCACAGGGAGTAAAGCAAAGCTCAAGCAGCCCACCCTGCCTGTCTGCCCCACTCCTGCTCTGGAAGTGTCTCGGGCTCTGCTTTAGAGCACTGGAAGGACCTGGTGCTGGTCCAGCTCCCCTGGGGACCCCTAAAGGAACTTCACGGAAGCACCCTTCCTCTGGAGACTACACCCAGACAGGGCTGATGGCTGGGGTCTGAGGGTGAGGCCTGGCTCCCTGCTCTCCCAAAGCAAGAACAGCACAGCTCCAAGCTGCCACATTGTCAGAGGCCTCAGCTCCACTGAAAGGGGAGTCCTGGGTGTCCCAGGAATCCTGGAGTTATGGAAGGGGACAGTCGACCCTCACCTCCCAAGGGACCACAGGGCCCAGCTTCTCCGTCTGCTGCCAGCTTGCTGGGCCCTGGCTGTTGCCAGGCATGGTTGCCAAGGCCAGACTGGCATCCTGGGTCTTTCGAAAGCTGCCTGGAGACAGGAAAAGCAGCCCCGGAATGGGGAACAAGAGCAGGAAGCAGACCTGGCTTTTGCTGGCCTGGCGGGAGAGCCTGGCCTGGGGTCCCACACAGAGCTGAGAGTGTGGTCTGGGAGGGGCCTGGCCCTAGAACTCTGCCAGCCCAGGACAGTGCCCGGAGGTGGGGACATTCAAGGTCACAGACTGACTCACCCCAGAGGCCCGAGAGCAAGACGCGAGCACCACGCCAAGCGCTGGCGTGCAGAATTCACACACACATGCACGTGCACACCCACATGGAGAGCTGCAGACAGATGTCCGCGTCCACCACACACTCGAAAACCTCCCACACCCAAACACGGTTCTGCTGCGTGCACGCGGCTCTCCAGCACGCGGCTGCACATCCTGCACTCCCATCGGTGCCTTGCTGGCAGGACTATGTATGTGTGTGAAAACACACCGGGCACAGAAGCATGTGTGCACATGTACTTACAAGTGTAACTTACAATACACAGAAGATGCATAAGTGTAGAACTTAGAGTCCACAGCAGGTAGGAGATCATCTGCACCACCCCCTCACTACCAGACACGCACGCTTACGTTCCAGAGGATCAGCCACCAGGCTGGCTGGCTGCTACGCACGCACGTACGCGCTCACGCACACATGTACGCAAGTACGTGCGCGCGCACACACGGCATCCTGCAGTGCAGCAGCTTGGAGACAGCTCAGCGTAGGTTGTCAAATGGATCTAAATTCTTAGCCCCTCTCTGCTACTTGCTGGCTGTGTGGCCTTGGGCACCAGCTCACCCTCTCTGAGCCCCAGCTCCCTCATCTGTAAGGGAAGCATCTTCCAGCCTACCTCACAGGCATGCTGGGAAGATTAAATAAGATTATGGATGTGAACCTCCAGGCCCTGGGGAGCTTCATAAACACTAATTACCACGCATTCTCTCCCTTCCACCCACCCCTGTGCCTTTCATTCACGCAACTGATAAATATTTATGGGGTGCTGTGTAATAAGGTTGCCATAGGTGCTGGGGGTGCAAAGTCCCTATTTTCAGCCTCAGGCAGCTGGTGTTCTAGTGCGGGGGGGGAGGGGAGGCAGACATAAACAAGCAAACCATAAGCAAATACTATTTTAAAAAAGCTATAAAATACTATAAAAAATACTATGAAGAAGGTGGTGTGGTAGTGTTTCACCCACGGTAGTGACCCCCGAGGGTGCCACACTTGAGCGGAGACCTGTAGGATAAGAGTGAGCCATGTGACAACCTGGAGGGAGAGCATTCTGGGCAGATAGAAAGGCAAGCACAATGTCAGGAGCTGGAACGAGCTCGTGTGCTCAAGACGACAGCAGGAAGATCGGCACACCCGGGGTGCAGAGGAGAGGGCGGCGGTGGCAGGAGGCGGAATGGGGGTGGATGGGCAGTCAAGGCCAGGTCAAACCCGGAGGGTCCCCATGTAGATGGGAGGGGTCACGGAGTCAGATTCGAATATTCTAGAACTTCTCTGGCTGATGTGTGGAGAATGATAATGGGTGTTATAGTCAGATATAAAATGTCCCCTCAGGGGCTCATTTATTGTTTGGAGCTGGTGGCATTGAGTCCTGAGGGTTGTAGTTCCAGCGGTGGATAAACCCCTTGTAATGGATTTATCTGGGTGGTGAGCCAGGCCAGTAGGGTGTGGCCGAAGGTGGGTCCCTGGGGGCGCCACCTTGGGGGTCATATAAACCGTTCCTCCGACCCCGCTCCAGCTCTTGCTTCTGGCCTGTGATGTGTGTGGACACCATCACAAGGAGCGCGCTCCCCCCCAGGCACAAGAGTCCCTCCTGGTTTCCAAATGGGTCAAGAAGAACCCCAGGTGCAGGACAGTGGAGCTTCTAGATGATTCCTATAAACAGCCCACACCCAGACAGCTTGCATGTCCGTTAGTGATAAGGCGACTCTCAGGCCTGGGAGTGAGTCGGACCCTCCTCTGGGCCCAAAACCACCACAGAGGGTAGCGTCCACAGCCCCAGCCACCCCTCCATAGATAAGGGAGAACAAAAGCCCCCTGCAACCCTGACTTGCTGACCAATTTCGTCAGCTTCCCTTTTCCCACATAAAGCCCCCCCCATCACCCTTGCCACCCGACACTACAGAATTCACTGAGCCCTAAAGGCAACTGGTGGTACCCACAGACACCCGTGATACTCACCCCCTCGTTCCCACTTCTGTCCCCCTTCCTCAAGTTTAAGATTCCAACACTCCATCCTCTGTACCCCCCCGCCCCGCCCCAGCACAGTTATGTGCCCCCTCCTCTCAGCTCCTATGGTTACCTGTGTGTGTCAACCTGACTGGGCTGAAGGATGCCCACACTGGCTGGCAAGCCATCATTGCTGGGTCCACCTGCGGGGGTATTTTTGGAAGAGGTTAGCGTGGAGTGAGTACACTCAGTGAAGAAGAAGCACCGTCCTCACCTGCCTGGGCTGGCTCCTCCCATCTGCAGAGGGCCCACGGACAAAAAGGCAGAGGAAAGGCAAGTTCACTCTCTTTCCTTGAGCTAGAACATTCTCCTGCCCTTGGACGTCAGAGTTCCTAGCTCCAGGACCTACAGACTGTGGGATTCACCATGGACTCCCCACCTCCACCACCGTGTCCCCTTAGACCCAGACGTCTGCATCCCAGGCTTGCAGATGGCGTACATCTCCTCTTACATCTCTCTACAGACTGTATCCTTCTGGTTTTGTTTCTCTGGGGAACCTGGATGCATACCAACTCTCAGCTTACTCATCCAAGCACTTAGCATGGGTTCAGCACACTGTTAGGCCCTGAGCACACTGTCCCAGGTCTTTGGACAGAACGACGGGTAGGACAGGGTCCCTGCCCTGGTGCAGTCTTGCAGCTTCTGTGAGCGCCTCTCTCCCTCTTTAAGACATCCCTTGTTTCCCTATCTAGCTGTCCACTAGACTGCCAGTTTTTCCCATGTGAACCATGTTGTCCGTGCCTAGCATAGGACTCCGCACTCGCAGTTGCCTGGATAAATAAAAGAGCAAGTGTGGGGAAACCGAGAAGGTCCCATGAATTCAGGAAGCCCATCTTCATGGGTTGTGCAAAACTCTGCATGCCCGGGCCTCCTTTCCTAAGGTAAACCTTGCAGCTTAGACAAAGTGAGTATGATGCTCCGGGCCAGGGAGTGTGGCGATGACAGCCTGGCCCTAGCCGGCAGAGTGGGCAGAGTGGGGGCGGGGAGCCCGTGCTGCTGCTGTTTGCCCCCCTGGGTTCTCTCTGTGCCTTCATCTCTTCAGAAACATCTGCTTGCTGGAAAGCACTCTACACACTTTGGCCTCAAACTTCAAACTTTTTTTTTTTTTTAATCTCAACACATCATAGCAATAGCCTAAAGAGGAGGAAATCATCAAATGGGAGTTTCTTTTCTCTCTGACAAGCCCAAAGGATAAAGAGGCTTCAGAGATCCCTTCAGGTCAATTCAGATATGTGAAAACTTCACATTTTCATTTTCAATTAAATAATTACTATATTGCCATAGTAACATGTGCTGCTCTATTTTAGCTTAGATTTAAAAAAAAAAGAAGCATTAAGACATGTTCATTATTAACTTTTATGTCACCTCAAAGTGAGAAAGATTTTTCTGCAA
This sequence comes from Graphiurus murinus, assembly GCA_004027655.1. Classification (NCBI taxonomy): domain Eukaryota; kingdom Metazoa; phylum Chordata; class Mammalia; order Rodentia; family Gliridae; genus Graphiurus; species Graphiurus murinus. The sequence goes on from PVLC010006773.1 coordinate 12,694, forward strand.
GCATGACACAAAACTGAAAAGCCAAAATATTGACAAATGTGACTGCATGAATATGTAGAGCTTCTTTATGTGTACAAATAAAAAAGATAACAGAGAATAGAAAGACAACATCCAAACTGGGAAAAAAGATCTGCCATACCACTACAGGTATGGAGCTTATATCTTTCATATACAAAAAGTTCTTAAAAATCAACAAGAAAAGTAAGAACAATACCATCAAAAATGAACAAGGTAGCTGATCAAGTTTACAGGAAAAGAAATATAGGCCACTAAAAAAACAGGAAAAGATGCTCAGTTTCAGTTCAGTCAGCATTTTTACTGCTGGTAATCCAGAACACATGACCACCACAACTCAGAAGATTTATTTTCTCACAGTCCTGGAGATTTCAGGGGTTCAATCCATGTTAGGCCAGGTATAGTCTGTGGAGCCAAGGCCATGACACAGGGAGCAGAGAGAGAGCGCCCGTGCACAAGGCTCTGCTCTCACATCACAGAGGCCAAAAGTCAGAGGAAGAGAACCAGGGTAGGAGGGACCATCTGTGATCCCCAAGGGCATACCCCCAGGGACCCCTCCTCAGCAACCCAGCCCTGCCTCCAATATGGCTGCCTTGTCTCCATGAGGTCTAGGAAGATATTGTAAATCCACATCATAACAAATTGTAATTAAAGAAATACAATAATGAGATACCTTCTGATACCCCGCCAGACTGGCAAGTTTCTAAAGTTACTAGAAAGATATAAAGCTGTGGTTCCTTGACCAGCAAGTCAGGATCCCCTAGGAACTAGTTAGAAATGTAAATTCTCATGTTCTATCCCAAACCTACTCTACTACAGACCTATTGAAAACCAGATCTACTGAGTTGGAAACTCTTGAGCACAGAAACCTGTATTTTAGCCAGGCGTGGTGGCACACGCTTGTAATCCCAGCATTTGGGAGGCTGAGACCGGAGGATCCAGGTTCGCAGCCAGCCTCAGCTACCTAGTGAGGCATTCCGCAACTTAGTGAGACCTGTTTCAAAATAAAGGATAAAAAATAGGGCTGAGGGTGTAGCTCAGAGGTAGAATGCCCTTGAGTTCAATCCCCAGTACCGCGCGCGCACACGCACACACACACACAAAAGAAACCTGTATTTTAGCAAGCCTTCAAGGGGATTCCGATGAACCACAGAGTAGAGGGTTGTAAAGAAATCTCAATTACTACAGACAATCTTTATTTATTTATTTTTTGGATTGAAACCAGGAGCATTCTACCTCCAAGCTACATCTCCACCATCTCCAATCCTTTTTTTTTGAAACAGGATCTCACTAAGTTGCTAAGGCTATCCTCAAACTTAAGATTCTCCAGTCTCAGCCTCTCTCAAGTACTGGGATTGCAGGCGTGTACCACCCCAACCAACTGAGTTGATATTTAAATTAAGGTATTTTGGCTTTTTTATCAGCATAAATGCATACACCCTTTACGGCAACAAATTTGAAACTTCTATCTTTCACACACTCACACACAATTATTTTGTTATAGAGAAGAGCTAAACAATAAAGAACTGATTGACAAATTTAGGGTAATTTATGAGATTATACAGCCATTAGGAAGAACAAGATGACTTTCTATATACCTGCCCAGAAAGATGTAAGAGATGTTACTAAGGGGGAGAAAAAAAAAAGCATATTACAGAATAGTATGTACAGCATATCTAGAATGATTCAATTTTGTGAAATGTAAAGAATCTGGGTTATATTTTACTCTCCTGTATGCTTTGAAAATGTCTGGAGTAATTCAGAAGAAACCATTACTAAGTGGAACTGGGGATCTGGGTGGTGGGGGTGGGGGGAGGGATTCTTCTCACCATCTGCTCTTCTATGCTGTCTGAATGTTTGCCCTGGGCGTGTGTCACTTTTATAGTAATTAAAAAGTAGTTATAACTAATTAAAGTTACAGGAAAGAGAGAGAGCAAGCAAGAGATAGAAACATGGCTGGGAAGGGAGGAGAATTAGGTCATTTGGGTAACTGGATCCTGGAGACTCTGGAGGCCCCGAGTGAAAACCTCAGTCCCCCCTGCATTTTATCTTCTCTCACACAGGTGGCTTTGCTACAGAAAAACCAAAAACTATTTCACTATACCAGTGGCTTTCAAAGTAAATAACTTTTTTTTTTTTTTTTTTTACAAAATAAAATTTTAAAAAATCCACATCCACTGAATAAGTCAAGAGCACCTGAAGCCAGGCCTGGTGGCACATGCCTGTAATCCCAGTATTTGGGAAACTGAGACTGGAGGGTCGCAGGTTCGAGGGCAGCCTCAGCAATTTGGCGAGGCCAATCTCAGCAAGTTGGCAAGGCCTTGTTTCAAAATAAAAACAAAATAGGGCTGCGGGTGTAGCTCAGAGGTAGACTGTTCCTGGGTTCAATCCCAAAAAAAGCTCCTGAGCCATCTGATTTTCCTTCCTGTCAGTGCATCCCACCCAATTGAGTGTGCTGTTAGCCACTGAGTCCCATTTGCAGAGTGCAAACAGGTGGTCTTGAACTCACTGCATGTGAGTGTGGATACCAGCGTGGGTGTGTCCTGTATTTGCATGTTAGAGTTGGTAAAGGCTGTGCTTGTGCATTAGAATAGACAGTTTTCCCACAGAGCTATGTGAACATGGTCTGTGTTGGTGTTCTAGGCCCAATGTGCTGAGTTTTCAGTACGGGCATCGTAGGAATTGATAAGACAGTGATGCACAAGAATCTAGGCTCCTCTCTCAGGGAAACTGCTTCAAGGAAGTAACACATTTTATTCTCCAGTTCAGCCTTAATCATCATTTCTGGTAGCCAGTCCTCCAGCGGGCTTGCTTGAGCATTAAATGATGGAAACTCTGATTCGCCTTTTGTCCAATCTTCCTTCCAGCCACCCATCCACGGGTCTTTTCTTCGGTCCATTCATCTGTCTATGCACACATAAGTCTACCCATCGCCTGAATTTGCTCATTGTCTATTCTGTTAACCTTTTCACTTAGCAGTCTCGTTTAATCTCTGCAATCTTTACCACGCCAGTTCTTCCATCGGTTTGTTCATCCTTCTGCTTGTCTTTCCATTCACTCGTCCATTCCATGCATGCATACTACTTACCCGGGCTATCCTTCCGTTTTACCAGATCATCAACCAACCGCATCCTTCCATCGTAGGCCTCCACGCGTCCATCCATCATCCCACCACGGCCCATCCATCCCGAATGTCAGTCCTGTCCAGTATTCATCCCGTGCACCATCCTTCTTTCTAACACCTGTCCATCCACCCTATTCATCCATCTGCTCACCCACTCAACAATTACATCTCTTTATTCCATTCCTAACCCTGTACTCAATTATGCCTCTGGAGGTGAAGAGACTGGGCAACCAAAATCTGATGGATTTATTGGAACAGCAATTGATTGAAACTCTGTCATTTCGTTTCCCACAAGGCCCACTAACCCACTAAGCTAGTATTCTTTTTTTTTTTTTTTTTTTTTTTTTTTTTGGTACTGGGGGGATTAAACCTGAGGCATTCTATCTCTGAGCTACATTCCCCAGCTCTCTTTATTTTTTATTTTATTTTATTTATTTATTTTTGCAGTACTGGGGATTGAACCCAGGGGCTTTCTACCCCCGAACTATACCCTCAGTCCTTATTTTTATTCTTTATTTTGAAACAGGTTCTCACTAAGTTGCAGAGGGCCTCACTAAGCAGCTGAGGCTGGCCATGAACCTGGGTCCTCCCATCTCAGCCTCCCAAGTACTGGGATTACAAGTGTGCGCCACCATGCCCAGCCTATTTTTTATTTTGAAATAGGATCTCACTAAGTTGCTTAGGCTGGCCTCAAAGGTGCAATTCTCTTGTCTTAATCTCCCCAGTGCTGGGATAACAGATGGGTGCCATCACTCAGAGCAACATTTTTCCTCTTTTCCATGCCAGACTCTCTCACTGGTCTCTGGTCTCTGGCCAGCTGAGACTTCCAGATACCAACGAGAACAAACACCCAGGATCAAATACTAGCCTGTGACCTCCGCTCATACTGAGCCCAAGTAGCCAGATATCCCTTTCTCTACTTCACACCCACTCCAAATTTGAACTGTAGCCTAAGGTAAAGTCCTAGCCATGATGTCTGTGCCTCTGGCACAGTTTGTACCCTGGTCTGGCCTGGTCCAACTGTCCTAAAACCACTCACTATCCAATGCCATTCAGGAAGACTCTAACCAAAGACTCACCTTGTAGTTGGGAATGTAATAAACGCCTACAGCAAGGCAGGGACTATATTCAGTGCTTTCCACTTGACATTCAATACATTGCCACTGCAATTCTCTGGCTTTGGCTCAGAAAAGAAACTGAAGCTCAGAGAAGTTGAGTCATCTGTTTAAAATCACACAGCAGTTGAGAGAGTTCCAGAATTTAAACCCAGATCTGACTCCAAAGCTTTGGCTCTTTTCATTCCAACAAGCTGCCATTAAGGGGACAATTTCCAAGCTAACCCAGGGAGAAGAAATTAGAACCAGAAGGAACAAAATGTCCCATTTTCCCAACTGATTCTCTAGCCAAGTACAAATGATCATGTGAATTCTAAGTTATAGTATTTACTAAGTGCCAACTCTGTGCCAAGTGCTAGCCAAAGGCTTCCTGTAAATCGCTTCATTTGAAAGAAGTGGCATCACTCCGATCATCCTTCTAGGGGTCCCCTCTGCAAGCCACAGCTGAGTGGGACCTGGGTCAAGGTCCCAAGGGTTTGGGGCATGTATGTTGTACTTTGAGTTGCATGGCTTCTTCCAAGAGTGGGACCTGAATGACAGATTGACCTTGATCACAAGTTCAACAATAAGAGGGTTTCACACATCTTTGCAAATACATAAGGGTCCAATCTTTCTGCACTATTGTATTACTGAAGTCAACAACCTCACCTCCCTCAGCCTGCTTCCTCCATCTGCAAAATGGAGACAGGAGGAGCACCCACACCTGCCGTTACTGTCACGAGACTTGCATTGATTTGTCAATGTAGCAGTTTGTTTAACCTTTCTCTTATGGCTGGCTATTTGATTTCCATTTTTTCCTCTGTTATACACAGTGCTAGGCATCTTATGCATAAATGGTTGACTGCACCTCTGGTAGTTTCTTTAGGGTAAATTCTCTGAAATGGAATACTGAGTCCAAACATATGAATAACCTAAAGGCTTGCCAAGTTGCTTTCCAGAAAGTTTGTAACAATTTACACTCCTACAGGCAGTTTACAAAAGTGCCCATCACACCACACCCTTGCCAGAATAAAGTTGTTTTTTTTTTTTCTGGAACAAATGTTTATCTTTACTTCTACGTACGCATTCATACATATTTCTGCATGAACGCCTAAGTGTGACATCCTCACGCATATTGGGATTAGTGCAATTTAGCATTTTATTTTTCCTTTTCTCATTTTGCTTTCTCTCCTTCACCCCCTATCCTATTCATATTACCACTGACCAACACACACTCCCAGGCACCCAGAATATAGTGTAGTTTGTGTCCTTCCATAGTTTTATTCTTGTTCAGAAAATCACATGCAAATATAGACTTGCATACCTCATACACCCATTCACATAGACAGTAAAGGTTTGGCGTTGTTTATCTTTTTAAAATTAGATCACATTTTACACACGTCTTGACACCTTGCTTTTCTCACTTAGTAATGATGACGTTTTAAGTAAATGAAGTAATGTCTACAGAGCACTTAAAACAGTGACTGGAGCACTGAGTACGTGTCATTTTTATTGTTGTTATTGTTGTTGCTATAAATAAAAAAGACCTGGCATCCCTCCTGAAGCTGTGCAGCTCATGGCTAAGGTGGCTCCTTCATCTTCCTGTCAGCTTTGAAAGGAACAGGATAAGGCAAGGTGGCTGCAGTTGAGCGTGTCCTGATGTCTTGTCCATCTTCCCTGAGTCCTTCTTCATACAGGGTGATAATAAAAGTCAGACACAGTCCCTGCCTTCCTGAAGTCTGCACTCTAGTAAAGGAGATCGATAACAATAAATTAATGACTTGTGCCAGGTGCAGGTGGCACACATCTATAATTCCAGAGACACAGGAGGCTGAGGCAGGAGGATTGCAAGTCTCTTGGGCAACTTAGCAAGACCTTGTCTCAAAATAAAAAAAGGCTAGGGGTGTGGCCTAGTGGTAGAATGTGTCTGGTTTTAATATGCAGTACAAGAAGGAAGGAAGGAAGGAAGGAAGGAAGGAAGGAAGGAAGGAAGGAAGGAAGGGAGGGAGGGAGGGAGGGAGGGAGGGAGGGAAGGAATGAGGGAAAGAGTGAAGGAGGGAGGGAGATTTTGATCAATGTATCAAGTGAAATAAGCTATCCAAGGGCAAGAAACACAAGTCTACGAGGGTGATCTAGACTAGGGAGTCCAAGAGGGCTTCCCTGAAACTTGGGCCATGGTTAGTGAAGTAAAAAAAAGGGGGCGATAATCTTCCAGACAGAGCAATCAGAATGTGCAAAGGCCCAGAGGCAGGCAGGAAGGAGAGCATGGCCCCTGAGGACCTGAAGGTGAGCAGCAGGCTGAGCACTGTGTCTCTGAGCAAAGCTATGACCCCCTCAGATGTGAGGGCCAGGGACACCTGAGGCCTTGTCAAGGGCTTAAGAAGCAAGTTTTCTCCCAGTGTCACTGATCCCACTGAATTCAGCAGGCCCTGTCACCGTGGCAACCGTGACCAGTACCAGGCCAGGCCTGGCTCCAAGATTCCTGCATATCATCTCACTGCAAAGACTAAATCAGGGCTCTTGTGCAAGAGCCAGGAGCAGAGGCCTAAAGAGGTAGCATGTCCCTTACATGGGCTGGCACAGGGCCAGGATGAGAGCCTAGTCTCCCTGCTGCTCCAACCCGTGCTTCTGAGGATCCTGAATATTATTCTCTGGAGCGCTCAGTGATGATTTATCAGCTACCCCAATGGTGCCCCACAAGGCTTTGGCACAGGCTGGGTCCAGAGTCACTTCCCAGTGAATATCCATGCTCTCTCCTTCTTCTACCTGACCCTCTTCAAACTCATTTCCTGTGCCCTAGCCAGGGTACACATGAGGTGCACCCAACCACACAGGGCTCTTCCTCCATTCCTATAAAGATCAGGCCATTGGCAGCTCTTCCTGGGATACCTCTCTCTCCTTTCTTCCCCATAAAATCACTTTGCTGCACCTTTAAGCACCTCTAATGTCCCCATACCCAACAATGCCTCCCACATACACGCAGAAGCACCCACTAGAGGTGCTTGCTCCCTTGTCTGGGTTCCTATGAGTCTTGGTTCTCTCTCTTCTTTCAACATCTCATAAATATTCATGAGCCCCCTACCATGGATAAAGCATGATTCTAGGATTAAGGACTACTAGTGTGAGAAAGACAGACAAGCTCCTTGATCTCATGAGACTTACTTGAGGAGGCAGACAGTAAATGAAGAATAATGCATATATAATTTGTTGGGTGGTTAAAAGAACTATGAAGGGTCGGGGATGTGGCTCAGTGGTACAGCATTGAGCTGTACTCCGTGGTACTTGCCTAACACGAATGAGAGCTTGGGATCCATCCCCTAGAACCTGAAAGATAAAAAAGAGGACTGAAGGCGGCTGGGGCAGAGGAAGTGAAGGAGAGTGTTGCCCTGGATTCAAGTGAGCAGGCCTCTCTGACATGACACTCATTGAAGCAAGAGCAGATGAAAGCAACTGGCTGAGCCCTGTGCCCACCCAAGAGTACTGGGCAGAGAAAACCCTGGACAGAACACAGCAAACCAGGAAAATCATGGGGGATGGGGGTGAGGTCAGAGGAAAACCAGTGGTGAGAACATGGAGAGGACCTTGAAGACCTTGACTTCTGAATGTGATGGGAGCAACTTGTTCTGTTTGTTTGGTACTGGGGATTGAACCCAGGGGCATTCTACCTCCAAGCTCCGCCTCCTTTCTACTTTGAAACAGGGTCTCACTAAGTTGCTGAGGCTGGCCTTAAAACTTCAATCCCCCTGTCTCAGCCTCCCAAGTACTGGGATTACAGGCATGCCCCACCACACCTGGGGAGCTGAGGAAGGAGTGATCTGCCCGATATTGTTCAAACTCTCCAGCTGGTAGGTTGGAGGGAAACTGACAAGAGGCAATACTGAAAGGAAGGTGGCCAGGGGGACTCCCACTTGGGTTCAGGCAAAATAGAACAATGGCTCAGACCCCAGGGTATGATGGGTAGAGAGGGGGCTGGATGCTGGGTTTATTCTGAAGGTGGAGCTCATGAGATTTGCCCATGAGTAGACATGGGGTGGGGGGGAGAAGGAGAGAAAGAGAGGAGTCATGAGTCACTGCCTGGTTGCTGGGCACCACGCTGCACCACACGCCTCTTCCATGGGAATGCTGGCTCCTTAAGGCAGGACAATGTCCATCCACCTTTGCGGCCTTGCACAGAGGCAGGCCCCTCTTTGCTGAGTAACTGCATCGCCATATGTCCCCATGTCTCCCCTTTGCTGTAGTGGCCTTCGGGAAAGAGACAGAGGTCATCTTGCCCTCCAGGCCCCCTCAGTCTACAAAAGGGCTTTTGTCTTTCTACGTAAGTTGGCTGTGAGCAAATGGCGTACGCGTCCAAGAGACGATGGAGCTGCACAATTGGAAGACACAGCTTGTCCCTGGAGCCGGGGCACAGAAGTGGCTCTTCTCAGCCCCCTCAGACAGCGCCCAGCCCAGGACCAAGCTCCACACAAACCCAAAGGAATCTGGCCTCTGCAGCACCAGAGCCTGGGGATCCTGCCACCACCTCTGTTCAAGGCAGGCAAGATGGACTGTCACCTTCATACAGACAAGAAAACTGCCCGGAAGTAGCAAGAATAAAAGATATAAAAATATATAAAAAGCACGTGCTCCCCTCCCCTGCCTTGGTTTTCGGTTTTCTTGTGCAAAACTGTGTAAGAAGAAGTAAATAATGTTGTGCTGAGAAGCGTGGGCTTTAGAGTCATGCAGCTCTGGATGTGGCTCCAACATTTACCCACCAGGTGGGACCTCAAGCCGATGCTGAACATCTTTGAGCCTCAGTATGCACATCTGCAAAATGGGGGTGATAATGCCATCTGTCTCCCGGGCCTTGCAAAACTTCTCTTAGATGGTGCATGCGAAATGCTCGGCACAGAGGCACATAGTAGAAATTCCACAAATGAAAAAAATACATATATATATATATATAATAACATATATATATAATAACAACTATATGTATATAGTTGTTATTATCATAGAAACAGTGTTCCAGTTCAGGACTCCATCTAGGGCTCCTGGCTGTGTGCAAACAGCTATGCAAACACTATCAAGAGTCCTCATGTGGGTGGTAGCCATAGTCCCAGCTCCATCTCTTCCCTGCTGTGTGACCTTTGGGCAAATCATTTCATCGCTCTGAATTTCAGTTGCTATGGCTATAAAATGGGAATAACACTACTCCCTACCACAGCAGGCTCTGGGGCCCATCGGGTGTGATCATGCATATTAAGCACTAGCATAGGGCCCAGATGCAGCAATGTGCAGTGTCGTCAGAGGCAAAATCAGAGGGACACCCCACAGGTCCCAGCACAGGCACACTCCCGCTGTGGTCTCCCCTTCTCTGTCTTTCCCAGGGTAACTCCTGCTGGACTCCCAGGTCTCAGTTAAGCATGGCTGCCTTCGGGAAGTCATCCCCGAGAGCTCCCTCATATTCCTGCCCTTCCTCTCTGCTCCCACAACCGCCACCCCCTCTGTCCCATGCTAAGCTCGTTTGAGATGCTCATCATGCTGCATTTAAATTGCCTGCTTAATTATCTGTCCACCCCAGAGGTGATATATTAGAATGAACAAAAGCTTCAGGGGTGGTGGCGGGAGGACAGACACCACCGACTCTTTGTCCCAGAACTCCTCAGCACAGTGCCTGGCACCGAGTGAGAGCTCAGTACGACTTGGCTGGAGGGACCCATGGGTGGCTGGATCCATGGAAATAGGAAGAGAGGAGGAAGGAAAGGAGGGTCTCCTCACTGCTGCCGCCTTACGCTGTAACTTCCCCGGCCTCCGCAGCTGGTTCCTCTCGCCCTGGACCTGTTATTCCACTCAATTTGGGCAAAGCAAATGTATGGCACCCGGCCCTAATCCGACATCAGTTTCTATCAAGGAGCTAACCAAGGCGAATCTGAATCTGGTCAGACTCCGGTGCCGATGTACTTTCCACAGTGGCCCCACTTCCTCACACTTCACCTGGAGGAAGTACATTCTCCATTTGCTCTTCCAGGGGACAGTGAAGGGAAAAAGAAAAAATGGCCAACTTCTTTTCTTATTTAAATATATCACAGGGATAAGCGAGCCAGGTGATCCTCGTATTAGTCAACCTCTCCTCGTCAATCTGGAAGAGGGCTGTGAGAAAGCTCACAGGCCGGCCGGCATCAGCCACAGAGCACAAGGTGGGTGGGGTCCTGCGCTTGCTCCCCAGTGTGTGGGACAGGTCTGCAGGCAATGTGACCTGCGGGGCCCGGAGCCACACACAATGTTAGGAGAAAATGCTCACCAGGTCCTGTCTCCAGAGAGGGGAGAGATTCCCACTCCACGTCCCAGAAGGCAAAGTCTGCCCCAGTGGTACACACGTTCTTTGATCTTCCCCTTTACTGGGGAAAAAGTGCAGAAATCTTTCTAATTTGAAAGTGATGTATTAAGAAGCCAGTTTGGCCACATACCATCAGCCAGGTTCCCTAATCAGCTATATCGGTTAGAAAGCTGGCATGTCGATCTTTCCATCTGACTTCTCTTGTGTTTTTCGCTCACTTGGTTCCAAACTTGAGAGGGGAAGAATGGCATGGTAGAGGGTCAGGTACAGAGAAGGAACTGACCAAGATCACGTTCCCCGCCTGGGGTTCCCAGGCCCTGGTGGGCCTTCAAAGGCAGTAATGAGAGTTGTGAGCTATTTTCAATATTTCAAAGGGCCTAACAGAAACTGCATTTATCCGCCATCGAAATGCACAGGCCAAATAAATGCCAAGTGCCTGCTTTGGATTGGAACAATTCCCACTCGGTGAGGTCACGCTGCCCTTTGTCCGTTCTGATTGGTGGGACAGAGCCGTGGCCCTCCGGGGACCCCAGAGGCTTGACAATTAAGGGATGTTGGTTTCCTCAGCCCCTCTGCTTGACTGCATGAGAAACTGTAGCCCCTTGGCAAGGCTGCCCACCGCTTTGAAAGGGGAAATGGAAATGAGGCACGTTCGAGGGGGGAATGAATGGGGGCAGCCTCGATTTTAGATAAAGGGAGGAAGAATGAGCACCCAACAAGGTGCCTTTCCCAGGGCCAAAGAACAGAACCACTCAAGTCACATGATAAACAAGGAATAGAGGGAGGCCGGGGCCACAAAAGGCTGGGGAGGGGGCTGGGGATCCGTAACAGGACACAGGCATGTCCAAGCGAGCAGGACAACCCTGTGTCCTCCAGCTACCTCTAAAGAACCTAAGGAACCTCTGGGAACTCTGATGAACTTGGTCCCCGCCCCTTGACAGGGGTGCCCTTGTAATTATTGCAGGGAGGGTGGGGATTTAGAGAGAGAATTAGTCTCTGCCAACAGATCCAAAATCACAGGGAGAAAATGGGGGCAAGAACCCATGTCTGTGGAAAGAGTGGCTTGAAACACAGGATTCTTGGGAGAGACTCAGAACTGGAGGGCACCCATAGCAAAGTTGGGCGTGCCACGCACAGGAGAGACATCTAGCTGTCTCAGCACCCACAAGAGAGGGCACCCCCTTTCCACCTGGGCTCTGGAGGGCTTGGAGGGCAGGCGGCCTCTTTCTCTTGTCCTCTCCACCACGTGCCCCTGTATCTGCAGCTGGTGGGTACAGCATGCCCATCGTACTCATGCTGAGGGCTGCCTGGGAGAGAGGGCAGTGCTTGTGCCCAGGGCACCCGGCCCTAGCCCCAGTTCTGCAAGTGTTCTGAGCACTTGGTTCCCTCCCAGCTGGGGGAGGAGTGGGCTAAGCACCATCTGACCTCAGAGAGAGCCTTGTTCTCCAACACCATGCACAGAAAGACCTGTGTTTTGAGGGCTATCAGCACATGCCCAGCTATTAATGAATGAATCTAGGCTTCACCTGCCATTGGGCTAAGGCTCTTTGCTTTGACCCCCATCATTGGGAACCCTGGAAGGAAAGGGGTGGCAGTGATCTGTCAGTTTAAATGCTTCCCAGGCTGCTCAGAGCTCGGGAGCTTCAGAATCTTTGCCACTTCTTCGAGGGGCACCAACTTCTCCTTGATCTCTGTCTTGCTCCAACTCTTCCATCACAGAGAGCAAAACGGGCCCCTGTATCTCTCTGAGTGATGCGTGAGCCTCAAGCCAGAAGAAGCTGAGACGAGACGGATGCATGAGACCACACCCCTGTGGCCACAGTTGCAAGAGTATGCATTCCAATTGCCCAGGAGGAAAGGGATGAGTTCCAAGCCACAGAAGCACCAGTAAAGACACAGGAGAAGGCTGGAAAATTATTTGGGAGATAAAATCCACAAGGTCTGGCTAGGGAAAGGGAGTTAGTGGGAGTGGTATTCAGGGGTGATTCCTAGGTTTCTAGCTTAGGAAGATGCATGGCTGCCGAAGAGTTTCCTTGAGGTGGTAAGATGGTAAGATTCCTGGGAATGGGACAGAAAGAATTCTGGTTGCGGCATCCTGAGCATGGGTCCATGGACCAGCCAGGTGGTACATGGGCATGGAGTTCAAGAGCAAGGTCTTCTTCACGGGAGACCTAAATATGGAGGCCATCAGCATCTGGACAGCAGTGCAAAGACCTGGCAGCACCAGGTCAGAGGAAAGTTTAGGTGGGAAGGAGTGATGAGCAGCGTCAGATGCTGTGGGGCGAGGCAAGGGAAGGACAGTCGGAAGGTCAAGAGGCAGGCTGTGGAAGGTCCAGAAGCCAAGAGGGACTCTGGGAGTTGGTAAACAGGAAGTCACGTGCTGCCCTGGGCTGCAGCCTGTCCCCTGGGGTGGGGCGGGTGGAAGCAGATGAGAGCACTGAGAAATGACTTGGCAGACACCCTCGCAGGAAGCAGGGCTGAGAGGGGAAGGAGAGAGATGGAGTGAGAGCCAAAAGGGGGTGCAGAAGTAGGGGAGTGGTGTTTTTAGTGTATTTTTAAGATGCAAATCAAGCATGTTCATGGGCTAAAGGAAACAGGGGGGTTAGAGAGATGGGGGGCAGGGATGCCAAGTCTGGCAGTGATATTTGTGGGTACCACCGGGTACAGGATCCTTGGCACTTCTCTACAGAAATTCAGCAGCAAGGTTTACGAAGATGTTTCCCTTATTGTCAGCTTTCCTGCAAAGCAGGAAACAATGCTGTTCAAGAGAGGCAGTGAGTGAGGCTGCTCAGAGATGAGGATGGTCCAGGATAGAGGCTGTGGTTCAGAGTGGCCAAGACTAGGGGCAGGGCATGCCAGGAACTGAGCTCAGTGGATGGACGGGGCCAGTAAGAGCCAGAGCAAGAAGATAGGTGCAGGTTAACTTCTGAGGTCAAAATCTAAGGTCCGAGGACATAAGGTAGGTCCAGATCCACACAAGTCTACCTTTTACCACCCTACTAGACCCTGCTCTTTCTAAACTAGCTATCGGCTCAGTCTTACTGAGGTATTAATAGTGAACACCCTCCATAAGATTTCATTGTAACAACAGTTTTCAAACCTGAGATTTTAGAAATTATCAGATCTTCCTGATATGTAAGCTGATACAAAGCAGCTATCTTATTGCTCTGTATCAAAAATTCCCTCTCCCAACCTCTCAGCAAACCTTCACGTTGGGAAATCTGCCATAATTTAGTACAATGAGAGAAACAGGAGGGGGAATCTCACTGGGTCTTTGTGGCTCCCAAAAAAGCCTCCAAGGGGTTCAGCTTGACCTGACTACAACTTGATAGCATCCATTCATTCACTCATCACAATATTTAATGAGCACCTACCTGGCTGTAGATACTGTCCTAGACGCTGTCATAAGGGTGAACCAAAGGGCCAAAATACTTGATATCTCTATCTTTCTCCCCTCTTCCTCCTCCTCCTCTCTCCCTCTCTCTCCCTCTCTCTCCCTCTCTCTCCACAGCACAAACAACTCGTCAGCACACAGGGAGAGGAAAGCATGAATCTTTTCAAGCATGCTTACAACGATAGGACTTTTGCTCCATTTTACTAACATGGCAACTGAGGCCCAGAATGAGCTGGAGCCAGGATCTGCACCAGCTGACCAAGGGCTGCGCTCAGAGAAGGCACCAAGAAGGCACATGGATCACCTGGGGATCTTGTTCAAATACAGATTCTGATTCCACAGAAGGGAGCTAGGGCTTAGAGGATGCATTTCTAAGACACTTCCTGGCAGGACCCTGAACTACACACTGGAAACACGGGCTAGTGTTCCTCAAATTTGTCCCCTGGGCAGCCACTTAATAGTCCCTCCCTCACTTCCTGAATGGGTAAGTGGATGGGTGGACGGATGGATGGGTGCCATTTCTGGGCCTCCCAGTACTCTGTACTTCCTGCCTTAGCATCCTTATTTGCATAACTGGCCATTTGCCTCAGTTTCCCTGCTGAGCCCCTGGCTTCTGTCTGGGACTGCTGACTCTAAAAGCCCCTTCACTGGGCTAGGGCCCCTCTCTGCCAGGGGCCTCCTTCCCTGGGGCTGAGTTCTGCTCCAGCCAGGACTAAGACAAGGGCTTGAACCTGGGCTCATTGGCCACCCCCCTCAGAGCTTCTTCCTGGAGCCCCTGTCACCCTAGGGCTGGCTGACTGGTCTCCACCTGCCTGCCTCCTCCATCCTAAATCACCAGCAGGCCCACAAACAAAACAAAACAAACAAACAAACAAATGGCATGTCAGTGCTTGCTGTCTGCTCTTCAGTGAGTATTAAATCTAGAATAATGAGCTAAGGCGCCCCTGAGTGTCTTGATTTCTCACCTAGCAAATCCGGGGCCGGAGGAAGGATCAGGATTCAGGAGCTCCACATCTACACTGTCCAGCCCACCCTCACCCACAGGCCTTTGTGAAGTGTGCTAAGCAGATTAGGAATGCTAATGCTTTCCCATTCCCCTCTGGGGGCTGCCTAATCTCATCAACACACACCTGGTCACCCTGGTGACCACCTCTGGTATGCTGCAGCCTCTGGGGACAGGTCCCGGTGGGTGCTGCCAGGGCTGAGGCAGATAATAAAGGAATGGCAGAGGGAGGGGAAGCAGGGAGAGTTGCTCAGGTGAGTGCTGACAGGTGGAGGTGGAGCCTCAGCTCCAAAGCCACCGCCCTTCCTCTGTTCCTCCTTGGGCAGAGCCACTGGCACAGGATAGGGCAGAGGAGCTGGGATGGCTGGAGGCCAGTCTCCAGGGAGTCTCACCTTCACTCCTGGGGAGCTGTGTACCCGACAGGCTCCTAGATAGATGGAAGCTGGTCGAGATAGTTGTACCCTTTTCATTTTTTTTTTTTAATATCATGGCAAAATACACAATAGCACAAGTTTTACCACCTTAATCATTTTCAAGTGTATAGTTTAGTGGCACTAAGTACATTCACATTGCTGTGCTACCACCGCCACCCTCCATTCACAGACCACTTTTCAAAACTGCAGCTCTGTGCCCATTAAGCATCAACTCCCCACCCCCCTCCTCCCAGCCCCAAATAACCACCATTCTACTTTCTGTCTCTATGAATGTCACTATTCTAAATCCCTCCGGTAAGCAGGACCACGCAGCATGTAAGCTTCTGTGGCTTGCTTACCTCACTTAGCATGATGCTCTAAAGGCTCCTCCATGCCGTGGCAGGTGTCAGAATTTCCTTCCTTTTTTAAAGCAGAATGATATTCCATTGCATGTGTATACCAAACTTGGTTTACCCATTCATCTGTCGATAGGTGCTTGGGCTGCTTCCACCTTTTACCATGAATAATGCTACAAACATGTGTGTGGACGTCCCTCTCATGGACGCTTGTCACTGAAATGATGGCCCAGTGCAGCCGAGGGTTCCACACTGCACAGGCCTCAACAACTGCCTGCTAGAGGACTGGGTAACCCCTCACATCCTCCAGGTGTGGCCTTCATTGATCAGTTAATTTGTACTTCGACTGGGGTCTTTAGGAAATACAGGGCCTTGAGCCAGAAAAGAGACCTCCTGCAGGATTTGAAAGTCCAGGATGGACTGGAAGTCTCGGGGACTCCTCAAAGTCCTCCATCCAGAAACCAGCCCTGCAAGAGAGTGGACCCAGGTGATCCTGGGAACCTACACCAGCCCCATCAGTGCCCTCAGATTTCTCCACCTCTGCCTTCCCTGAAACATGAGAAGATCTGAGTGCAACTTTTCAGAGAAAGACACCATAAACAAGATAGAACTTCTGCAAATTGACTAGAAACATTTTTAAATTAAGACAAGAAATCCGATTTTTAAATGGGCAAAGGATATGAATGAGCAATTCACAATAAATCCAAACAGCTAACAAATACACATGATAGATATTCAACTTACCAGTCATCAGAGCAATGTAACTGCTTGGGGGCGGGGCTGGGGCAGAGGGGGAGCTAACTGGGAATTGAACTTAGGGGCATTCTACCTCTGAGCTTCACCTCCAACCCTTTTTATTTTTGTTTTGAAACAGGGTCTCACTAGGTTGCTGACAATCTCTGGTGTCAGCCTCCCAAGTACTGCGATTAGAGGTGTGTACCACCATGCCCAGCTTAGAGCAATGTAATTTAAAATACTGAGCTGGCATTTTGAACTCATAAGAATGGCAAAATTAAAAAGGTGGGTAATATTAGGTATTGATGAGGATATGAGAAGGCAGAAGAAATTCTTGTATGCTCTTAGCAAAACTAGGATAAAATATAGCAGTTCTGAAAAACACTACTGGAAAATATAGCAAATTAACCTATTAACCAAGGATCCCAATCCCCCCTTTGTATAGGCCAAAGTTATTTTCAAACATGGTCCTAGGACAGCAAGTACAAGGATATTCTTTAGAACTTCCTGCCTGGTGAAAAAGAGTTGACAAGCCAGAGATCCAGAGATCTATCTCCACGTAAACTTACACATAAAACGCGATGGCTGCATAACTCAAAATGCAATGCAGCAGCCGGGCATGGTGGCACACACTTGTAACCCCACCATTTGGGAGGCTGAGACTGGAGGATCCAGGTTCGAGGTCAGCCTCAGCTACCTAGTAAGGCACTCCGCAACTTAGTGAGACCATGTTTCAAAATAAAGAATAAAAAAATAAGGCTGGGGGTGTAGCGCAGAGGTAGAATGCCCCTGAGCTCAATCCCCAGTACCAAAAAAAAAAAAAAAGTAATGCAGCACTTAGCAACCCCACAGCAGACACACACAAGGAACAAGGCTAGACCTTCAAAATACGGTGTTGAAATACGGTGTTTAAATAAAGTAAGAAACCAGATGAAATTTATAGCTCAATATCACTTATAGAAATTAAAAATACATATACATACAAACAACCTTACATATTTCATAAGGCTCCATGCATATTTCACGGCATCTATCAAACATACCAGACAGGGGAGCTATTGGAGGAGGGCAGCAACAGACTTGGGATTGGGGAGGAAGGGAGGACATTTTTTAAATAAAATAAGAGAGGATCTTGCACAGACAGATGATCACAAGGTGCTATGCACTGAGGGTAGGAGTGGTTCGGTGTTAGGACTCTGAGATTGGGGGCCAGGGAGAGTGCAGAAAACAAGAAACACAATTGTGCTTTTCATATGACTCAGAAAAACTGCCCCCATAATGTTTTCCTCTGTCCATGTTTTTTTAGAACAAAATGTCATAGGAGATGCAGGTCCCCAGTGGTCCCTGAATGTAGGGAAGTTTCATTCCACTGGAGTTCAAAGGCCTTGGTTCATATCTTGTTCCCCGGATGAATGTATTTCTAAAAACGAAGACCAAGCAGTCTCCCACCTCTCCCAGACTGAATGGAGGTGGTGGGTAGGGAGGACACTGCGGCCCAGATGTCCTACAGGCTGTGGGTGGGATGGCTTATTTCCTCACTTTCCAGTTAGCAATAGTCAGCCAGTTCAAGGAAGGTAAAAATGGAGCAGAGTCGGGAAGATCAGCGAGTCCCATACTTTTTTACCCACTGCTCAGAGCCCTGAAGCAGAGGCAGGCAGAGGCAGTCAGCTCCCCATCCTTGGGAAGCCAAGCCAGGCTCACCACTGGGCAGAATCTCCTAGTGGATGTGGTTTAGACTAGTGACCTTCTTGGTCCTATTCTAATAACTCCGGCTTCTTTCTGTTTTACTGATAAAAAAGTTTCTGAGTCCGTCACTACGCAGACCAGGTGAGTATCGTTACTTCCATTTTACGGGCGAGACATTGGAGACTCAGATGAAATGAGTCACTCACGGCCACATTAGGGACTGAACTCGCCGACTCCTAGGTCATAGGATGCCTTTCTCCAGGCCACTCTGGACTGCACGTATGACAAGGGCCAGGTGGGCAGGGCCACGCGGGTCCCCGGGAGGAGGGGGGGCACTATCATCCAGGTGGCTGTTTTCATGCTGAGAACGTTTTCACGTGGATTTAAAATAAGCCATTAAACTTTCGCCTCCTTCTTATTGCCAAGTAATGTGTCAGACGCCCACACACCATCGCTCAGCCTCACAGATCGCTGAGCCTCTCTTCATCCTTGACCCCCCCCCCAGTCTTGAAATGGCAATAGAGGAAGCGATGAGCAGGCGGGAAGCAGAGACTCAGGCTGGGGTGGGGGACAGGGCGGGAGTCAGGCAGCAACCCAACGACAAACCTCTCGAGGTCTGAGACGGCTCCAGCAGGCTTGCTCATCTCCAAAAGGGCCATCAATCATTCTGCACAAAATGCCCGCACATACTCTGACAATACACTTGTATCTCTCTCCAACGGTCTAAATTTCAGTCTCTGCTTTCTCCCTTTAAAGTTACAACCGTCACACTTGCTTACTTTCAATCAATAAATAGATGTAACTACTTAATAATGGAACTTATTGTGTTTTTCTATTTGAAAATCTAGAAGATGGACACATACATTTTTTTTTTTTTGGAAGTTTCTGGATTATAATTGCACTTAATTGAGTACAAATGAGACACTGGCAGGGAAGGAGGCTATTTGTGCTGCAATAGGAGCCCTTATTTTCTGCTCTAGACCACACAGGAGAGTCTCAAATAAATTGGAGAGTTCTTCGGTAATTTAGCTATACACACATTATTTTTAGCATCACAAAAGTTCCTTATATTGATGATCTTCAAGGATAGGACTGACATCCCCTTAGAGACCAATTCAGTTTAAATTTTTCCAACAATGCAGAAACAAACAGACAGAAGGTAAAAGTCAGTTTTTAGTGGGGAGACTCTTCAAAACAGCAGAATCATGGACTTGCACTCCTGCCCCAGCCAGGCCTTTACTCCTGGAGGGTACAGCCACCCCACTACCTGTAGGGTACGCAGGGTGCCTTTCTCTGATGTTGGACTTGACAGGAGCTGCCCTGGTGCTCCTGGCTCATGCCAGACATATTTCTCTGATAGGGCTCCTGGTGGTGACCACCAAGCTGGGTGGACTTCCAGCTTCACCCAGAAGAAGGACCCCTTTCTAGCTCCTCCTTCAAACGCCCATCCAGGTGGACCTTTGTGGTGGGCAACCATGACTCCCCGTGTCATCTTCCTCCCTAGCACTCCTTGAACTTTGGACGGTTTCTTTCTTGCCTGAACTGTGAAATTTCCAGTGGATAAAAAGTCCCTTTCAGCCTTTGGCCTCACATGGCATGGTTCCTCCTATACTGGACACTCCCTTCTCCTGCTAAGGAACCCAGAGTAACTTTGCAGCTACCCTGAAGAGCTGGCGGTAGAAACGAATGGACAATGGCTCCTTGAGGACTGGAAGTCTGGGGCCCAGGCCTCCAGTTCCAAAAGCAGCAAGGCAGAACAAATAAGGACAGATGGATTCCAAGGAGGCGGCAACTGCAGAGTCCTCTAAGAAGTCAAATAGCAATGTGGTTACAAGCAAGAGACCTGTACAGTCAGGCAGACCTGGGTCCAAGCTGTGGCCTGACCTAGTCTTGAATGGATGAACTATGTACCCTGCTGAACCTGTTTTCCACCTCTGTTAAATGGGGACAGTGATACTGGCAGCCTCACTGGGTTGCTGTGGGGACAGCATTAAAACATACAGGTGCTTGAGAGAACACCAGTGAGCACTCAGTGAGCACTAGCTATTGGTTTCCTTCCCCAGGGTGTTCAGAACAGCTCTGTGAGCCTGGCAGGTGGGGGAGGGCCTGGCGAAGGCGCACAGGCTTCCTGGCTCACTCCTTGGTCCTCGGTGTTCCTACTCGGCCCCACCTTCCACTTATCAAGCACACTGGATGAGGCAGGCATGGTGCTGGGCCTGCTGCATCCCTGATTTGTAATCCTTCCCTGCCCAAGAACGACTTGACACTGCAGGTGGGGAACCTGTCTGCACTTTAGAGAGGTCTGGCGGTCAGCTAGGTCTCCAACAAGGAATGCGCGACTCTGCTGAGCAATCAGATTCCCTGAATCCTGCTGGCGTGACAATGAGGACGGACCAGGCAGGTCAAGCACAGGAGCCAAGGTGTAGCTGCTGAGGCCACCTGCTGGACTCCTCTGGACAAGCTGAAACCTGGAGGTGCCCCACAATCCAGTTCCCCAGTCTCCTGCCCAGGAGGCTAGACTCCTCTTAAGCAAGGTCACAGTTGCCAGCCCTAGGTATGGCCAGCACCTTCTGCTGTCCTATAGTCAGCTTCTTCTTTTTTTTTTAGCCATAAGCCCATGGCTCAATTGCAAATGGAAATTCAAATTCACACATGTATTGGTGAGTGAGCAGCTAAATGCCTTTCCTTGGTTGCGCTGGTGTTGGTGGTGGGGTGGGAGTGCCAAGGACTTGCTGCATCCCTTCTGGAATCTAGGGAGCTGTCTCTCCAACCTGTGACATTTAGTTGTGGGGAGAAGGCAGTTCCTATTACCTCTGCAAATCAGCTGGTTTCCTTGACCCCTACAACTCTCAATTTAGCTTTATCAGTCCTTGGAAAAACCGCTCAAGGGGGGAAGAAAATATGAAAATCATGTGCTGACTTGACAGCCATGCATCAAACACCAATTCCATGCCAGGTCCTGAGCTGAGAAATAAACCACTGCCCCTGCCTTCAGGAAGCTCACAGTTTTACTAGGTGAGGCAAACAACTTTATACCATCCAGTTTGCACTGTAATACCATCCAGTTTGCACTGTAATAGAACATTGGGTAGCCAGTGCTCCAGCCTGCAAGAGGCTGACTAAAAGCAAGCCCTCAGGTAACAAGCAAAGGAGGGGACATTTCTTTAAAAAATGAGTTTGATTCTTGACTGTTCATAAGCCATAAAGATAGTGGGGTGGCATGGGGGAAAAAATCAGGACATTGTTGGCATTCCTTACACTTATAATTCAATATTGCTTCTATTTTTGTTACTTATTAAGGGGATGGGGAGCATCACAGCCTTTCCAATGCTCAGAGTTTTGTTTTTTAGTTTTCATTTTTTGTTTGTTTGTTTGTTTGGTTGGTTGGTTGGTTTTGGCACTGGGGATTGAACCCAGGGGCATCATCATTCTACCTCCAAGCCACACTTCCCACCCAATTTTATTTTTTACTTTAAAGTAGGGTCTCGATAAGTTGCTAAGACTAGCCTCAAACCTGTGATCCTCCTGTCTCAGCCTCCCAAGTACTGAGATTACAGGTATGCACCATCAAGCCTGGCTTGCTCAGAGTTTCTTAATCTAGAGAAGCTAGTTACATGTGAGAATGACTGAGGATAAAAAAATGGACAGCACCTTGTGGCCACCTACCAAGGAAGAAGCTGAGGATTTTTCCCAAGGTTCTGGGCTGGCTAACTGGGGAATCCTGGAGGCTTAGGAGAGAAGTTAATGAGCTTGCTTTGGAAGGGAAACATCGAGGTGAGATGTCCAGGAGTCAGCAAGATGTATGGGCTGTCTGGACCCAGAGTTTCTGCAGACTAGGAAGCCAACAGATATATATCAGGAGACATCTTGGCAAGAGAGATCTGTCTGGAAGCTTCAGAGTGTGTGGTGGAAGGGATGGGCATGGATGAGCTCACCCAGGGAGTGGCAAAAGGGAATGGGGGAAAGACAGGGAATTGAATACTGCAGGACCCCATACTTCAGAGAGAGGAATAAGTGTTAGTATTAGACCTGAGAAGGAACACCCAAGAGATAGGAGAAAAGTCAGTGGAGCGGTATCCCAGAAGCCCAAGAAAGAGAAAATTAAAAAGGAATGATTCAAAGTGTCCAAAGCCACAGAAAGGAAGGGGAAAATAAGGACCCAGAAAGTGCCTTGGTTTTGGCAGCAAGGGTGGTTATCCTGACCTCTTCTAAAGTGTTCCAGGGGGAGTCCTGGGGACAGAGGCCAGACTGTGAGAAGTGATTGGTAGTAGAGAAAGCGAGTGAAGATCCCTTTGAAAGGAGTTGAATGTAAAAGACAGAGGATGGGATAGTGGCTAAAAGGGCAGGGAGGGCGAAGCAATCTCCTTGGCTGCTTTCAAGTTTATAGGCCAAGGGGAAAAGGTGTTCCAGGAGAGAGAGAGTGATTGGCAGATAGTGGGAGAGCAGGCAACTGTGGGGAGGTCTCTAGAGGGGCAGGGGTGGGGCGGAGGGTGAGTCAGGACTCAGATAGAATGGGTGGAAGGAAGCAGGCAAAGGTGGGTAAGGAAGCTCCCCTTTCCAAATCCCAGTGTTCACTTCAGCCGGTGATCGCCAAGTCAAGGAAGGGAGCCCACTCAGTCCTGAGCATCTTGTAAAGTCAACAGTGTGGATGGAACACAAAATGAATGCGCTTCCCCCTCTCCTGTGCCACATCCTGCCCATCTCCTGTCACCAAGTCCATTTCCAAACCTCTGCTGCCTGCAAGGCCATCTAAATGCAGAAAAGGTTTCAAAACGAATGAAGGCACTGGAAGCCTGAGCAGGGCCTGCCGGTGAACGAAGTGCCCCCCCAAACTCCCCACCTACACCCCAACTTCTCTACCCCACCAGAGCTGCAAGCAAATGGGTCTCTGCAAAGCAGGATTCCTGCAGTGCTGAGCAGCTTGCAAGCTCCAGTGAGTATGCCCTCTACTCTCCCCAGGGGCATGACAGGCCCTGGGGGCAGAGACAAATCTAGCTAGAAAAGCAGGCCCTTCAGACCTGGAGGGATTCTCTAGTTGGCTAAGTCAGGGAGGGGTTTGCCTGGACAACTGGCCAAGAAACCTGGCGGTGGGTAACAGCTGTCGCCCCACCACTCGTGTAGCAAGTCTGGGTGACCAGAGGCGACGGTGTGAGCAGCCCCGCGGGTGGGTGTGGGTGCGCGGGAGGCCAGGACTGCCAGGCTCGCGGGCCGCGGGCGCCCCTCTCTGGGTGTCAGTGGCTATGACTCTTAGAAGAACCGGGGAAAGTCCGGTCAAGTCAGGATGAGCGAGCCAGGCTCGGGCGCCCTCTCCAACGCGGAACCCCAACCTTCCTAGGCTAAAGGATAGGCGACACAGTCTGCGGAGCCCTGCTCAAAAGAAGCTGGGGCCCAGAATGGTCCCAAGAGTTCGCTGCTCACTGGCCTGCCAGGGGAGGGGCGCACTTTCCAAAAAAGGGGGCATAAAGGTGCTAGGGCGGCAGAGGCCAAGCCTTCAGAGGTCCAATCGGAGGTTAAAAATATACATATATATCAACAAACAAAACAAATGCTGCTCTGGCCGGAGATGTCCTAGGTCCAGGCCTGGGCAGCAGGTGTTTTCGGGTTTTCTTCCCCAGTGAGTGTCAGCCTCTGGGCTGAATGAAAACGTGGATCCAATCGTCCTTGTTTGGACCAGTCCCCATCCCGACACATGGAACTTTCTAGGTTGTGACTACAGCTGAGCCTCAGAGGGGGCCGTGGGTAAACTGAGAGGGGACCAGCTGAGACCAGTGGCCTCCACTGGGGACTTGGTTCCCTAGAAGGTCCGCGTGCCTCCCTGGCGACTGCAAGCCGCCGCCAGACACCGCGAAGTTCCGGGACTGTCGGCACCAGCCAGCTCAGCCTCCCTCCAGGACTGATGGCCCGGAGCGGGGCCGGCTGCCCGCGCCGCCGCCGCCGCCGCTGCCGCTGCCGCAGCCCGGGCGCTCGGCTGCAGCAGGGCGCGGGAAAGGGCACTTTGGCGCGGAGAGGGAACCAAGGGGAATGTGGCGGCGCGGAGCCTGGCGGCGACACTCCCTCCCCCGCCCCCGGGCACAACCCCCGCCTCCGCCTCTAGTCGTTCAGAACCAACCGTCCAGCCCCCCACCTGAGCCCTCCTGCAAAGAATGCGCGGGACCCCCGACGTGGGCGCGCGCCCACCAGCACCCCCCTCCTAGCTCGGAACACCGAGGGAGGGGGCTTTTGGGGAGGGGGATGGCGGCCGCAGTCTCCGGGCGGGGGCAAGGGCTTCAGTCGGAGAAAATGGGCGGGGGCAGGGAAGGACAGACCCTGCAGACGCGGAAACGCGGAGGGGGCGCGCCGTTCCTCTCCGGCCCCCAGGACCGGCGTGCCAAGCAGAATCCCGAGTGGGGGGAGTAGGGCTCCCGGAAAGTTTATCGGGGAAAAGCCTGGCTCCTTGGGGCCTGGGAGGCTGGAGAAACTGAAGCCACGGTGCAGGTGCCCCGCAACCCCGGGCGAGGGTGTGCGTCTCCCAAGCCCCCACACCGACCGGATCCGGCCAAGTTGCGGCTGGGGTTGGAGGGAGCGCCGAGGGTGCGGGTGGAGGTGAGGACGCGGTTGAGGGTGGGGTGGAGAGAGAGGGTGGGCAATCGGGAGGGGGAGGTGGAGGCGGGGTGGGGGCGGGGGAAGGCACGGGGACCCGGTCGAGGCTGGGTGGGCTCGGGGCTCGGGTGGGGCGCGCGGCGGCCGCCGGCTCCCCGGCGCGGCCGGACTCACCCGCGGCGGCCGAGGCGCTGAGCAGCCCCCAGCCCAGCAGCAGCAGCAGCGGCGGCGGCGTTGGCGGCGGCCGGCGGCCCCAGCGGCTCCCGGCGCCCGGCACGAGCGCCGAAATCCCGGCTTCGCCGCGAGCCCTCCCCGCCGGGCAGCCGCAGCACCCCTGCTCCCGTCCCCGCGAGCGCGGCATGGCGCGGCCGGCAGCGCCGAGGGAGAGGCTCCGCTCACCGCCGAGGAGAAAGGAGGTCAGGAGAGCTCTCGAGCTTTTTTCTGCTCGGAAAAAATCCCGGTACGCGGGAGCCCTGAGCTTCTGCGGCTGGAATGAACCAAGTGTCCGCCCGGCCGGGGAGAGGCGCGCTGCGCTCTCGGAAATGACTCGCTCCAATCCCGCTTCGCGGGGTTCGCGCCGGGGGGCGGGGGGGTGAATTATCCCCGGATTAATCACTCCGGAGCCGCTTCTCCGCCGCTCCAAATGCTGGGGGTGGAGGCGCAGCCAAGGAAAATATATTCGGGGGTGGGGGTTCCTCTTCAGCGCCACCTCCACCTCCAGATAAACCACAAATTACATCCAAAGGGTTGTTTATTCCTGTTTGTTTTACAATTGACCAGTTTCTTTTAAGTTCATTCCTCCGGTTTTCATTTGTAAGGTCGCCCATTAATACACTCCCCCCCCCAACACACACACAGTATCACCGGCACACGCGCGAACACACACACACACACACACAGGCGCATACACACACGCCTCTTCCACGCTTGGAAACTGGAATACTGTCTGGGAAAAGGTAACCAAAGAAGGACCCGGTTTCCCAAGTCGTGGCTCTTGGGAGCCGGTCTTGGGTGGTGGCTTTGCAACTTGGAATCTTGGCAGGGGACGTGTTTCTTAGGAGCCCCACTCGCGATAGCTTCCCTCTCCAAACCCAGGAGAGGGGCGTGCGTACCTAGACAGGGGCAGGGTTAAGAATTGGAGGGCAGGTGGAACCGAATGGGGTGGAGACCCGCTCATTTAACCCAGGGCGGTCCTACCCTTGGCTTAAGACAAAATCCGAGGAAGCAGGCAGGATGCAGAGTGCGCGGAGGTGGGGGTGGGGAAGGAGGTTGGTGGAAGGACGGTGCCAGAGTTACTTGTACAATTTATTCTCAAATTTAAATAACCGGACCCCTCCTCTGCCTCTCCCCTCCCCCACCCCGCCAGGGACCCAAACCTGGGCGAGTTTCTCCCAATGCCGTGGGCCACTGCCCACCTCTCGTGGGTAGTCCCT